>WWET01000031.1:515252-535690 GCA_011038615.1 Limnodynastes dumerilii
AACAGCAGGACATTACATTAAGAGTGACGTACCATCCCCATGGAAGTCTGGATAGAGTGAAAGGGTTGAAACACGCACCTTGCATGAAGCTGTGTGCATCCCGCCGACCCAAACACTTCAAATACAGAAGTTTGGATCAGAATGTGGATCTGTTATGGAATTTTGGGTTTTGCACTGTGCTCACACAAAATGCTATCTGTGTCGGCTCCTTCTGCTGAATATGTGATAATAAAGTGGATAGATTTCTGGTATCCTGGGAGAGCTGACCAGCTAAAGGTATTATCAAGGGAACTTGTTACAACAATCCAAAGATGCAAAGGGTAAAGTTGTCTCCAGTCTTTCTATTGATTATCAATATTTCTGGATGTTGTGGTGACAGGGCCCTCTAGACTTTGGGAAAAAGACCTTGAGATTCTATACATGAAGCTGAACATAACAAATGGTCATTAATCACAGCTGCTGACTCTACTGGAATGTGGGGCATTGCTCCCTGTATCCTGGGAAAGCTTAATGCAAATCACTGCTTCAAGCGTTACTAAGGATGGGCGGGGCTTGTATTTGTGACACCAAGCCCACCCCATCTTTATCAATATGGATAGCAGCTTTGATTAAAAAGGGGGTGGGGTTTTGTGCAGTGATTTGCATAAATCACAATCTGTAGCTCAGCCCCCATATTATGGACCAGATCCAGACTTAAGGGATAATTATGTACCTTAGCCCCTGCACACAAGCCTAATGTACAGAATTTGCTATCTGTATCCTGGACTCTAACTTAAGTATCTGATTTAAATACCAAAGCTCACCCATCATGCATGAGTAGGCCGTCCCCTGTGCGGAGACTGAATTCTGCACAGAACTTATGCCCCTAGGAAAGTGTGTGGGGCTCCGTTCCGAATGGCTGATTTTCGAATCAACCATTCCTTCCCAGCCAGTTGCGAACCACCTGGGATTTTGATTGCTATGCCTTGATGAGGCATAGCAATCGATCCACGGAGCTCCGAAACGTCCCTATTTCGATAGGGTCGTTCTCTCCAGCCAGTTTCGAACTGGCTTGGATAGCGATTGCTTATGCCTCGATGAGGCATAACAATCAATCCCCGGAGCACCGAACACGGTGCTCTAATAGGTAAGTGCAAAAACGAACCCAAACCCCTGCCCTAACTGTGACCCTAAACTCCCCTTCCATTACCCTAACACTAACCTTCCCTTCCCCGCAGCCTGACAGTAACTCTGCCTTCTCCCTAGCCTGACCCTAATACTCCCTTCTCTATAGCCTAACTCTAAGAACCCCCCCCACACACAGCCTAACCCTAACCCACCCCTTCTATGGCCCTAATCCTAATCCTCCCTTACTAAAAGCCTAACCCCACCTAACACTAAAAGTCTTCGAACCTGTCAGCAGTGGGTCTGCGGCGGGTCTGGTAAAAATTAATGGGTGAGTATGCCAATTGGCAAACTCACCCATTCATAAAAAAAAATCTAAAATAGCTGCCTATTCAAAATAGAGAAAGCGAAAAGGAACTTTCAGCTGTCTCTACTTCTAAATGCAGCCCAACAGAGCGGGGACTCCCACCGTTTCTAGGTGTGCCTGAAATACAATGCCAGACATGTGCAGTGGAACGGAAGACTGAGCTGAGAAAGTTCTTCATTCAATCTTCAACAGAAACAGAACGAAAAAAACATTTTATTTAAATCAATAAAACATTTTCTCTACATGCCTGGATCTCCTGGAACGGCACATAATATAAGATTTGTGGGGTATATTAGACACCTTTACATGGCACATTGGGGCTGATTCAGAGATACGATTTTCACGCAACTTAGGTGCGTATATTTAGGATCTTAGAAAATTCGCATAACTGCGCATGCGTAGTAAAAGTGCAACGCCGTCTACGTAGAGGTTAGGAGCGTAAATTCGCTAAGAGCGTACCTTTGAATTGATCGCAAGCACTTAAGATCTTAAGTGCTGCGGAAGTTTAAGATCTGAAGGATTTGCATGGAAATGGGCGGGGGGAGGCAGGGAGATGAGGGAAAGTGGGCGCGGGCAGACACAGGATCGCAAATAAACGCTACTACTTCCCTTAAGATCTCAAATGACAGCGCAGAGTTAGGGTTAGTCAATGGTGGTTTAACTTTAAGATCCGTCGCTGTTTGCAAGGCGAGTGTCTATTTATGCAGTGGGCTGTAACCTTGTAAGATCTTAGCTAAGGTGCGTATATTTGCAATCTTTTCGTAATCGCATCTCTGAATCACCCCCATTATGTAAAGTACATGGAGAGTATATTAGGTTGCAGGAATAGCACATACTGTCATAGATGTGACTTTTATTAGGGGTTTGGTAATGGCGCACTATAAAAAATACATGTGGTTTATATTAGATTTCCAGAAATGGTACACTATAATATATGTGGATTAATGGCCATATGCAGACTCCTAGACATATAACATATACGTCCAGAGTTTAGCATTTTTGACTACTGTACATGCGCAGTAAATTTTCAACGTAATCTACGTATCTCTTCCTTACGTAGATTGCGTATATGCAGTCTTAAAGACCATATATACGCAATCTACGTATGGAAAAGATACGTAGATTACGTTGAAAATTTACTGCACATGTACAGTAGTCAAAAACGTTAAACTCCGTATATGTTATACGTCTGCATACGGCATCAGACTCCCGGACGTATAGGATCAGTGGATCCTGCATCAACACAGGATTCATTCAGTATTGTATATTCAGGCAGCCTATACTAGTGTGGGGATCCCTCTATATCCAAGGTACTGTATATTAGGTGTCTAGAAATGTCACATTATATAATATTATACTTTATTACATAGGGACTTTACCAAGCCCTAATATACCCCACATATATTATAGTATGCCATTTCAAGACCCTATAAATCCACATGTACTTTACATAGTGTGCCTTCCACATAACTAAACACCACTTACCTGAAAGACATGCCGCAGCTGCTTGGCCTGTACAGGGGGCAGTGAGAGGCTTCAGACCCCTGGTGCTGCATGTGACTAATACACACAGGCTGCTCTGCTGAAAGTGATACAAGGAGCTGCTGTGCTTCCATTTTTGCCCATTTACGGCTTCTGTGCTGCGATCTAGAGACAGGGCTATCTCCTGTTGTTTTTTTAAAATGTTCTTTGTGGGGAAAAAGTTCTGGGCGACCAGAAACCCCCCTTATGTGTACCACTGGGTGCCATGTAACACTGGCAGGCAGAGGGACAAAGGGGAGGGCTTTGAAGATGATAGGGGGCAGCATTGTGCCAGCAAGAAAGGAGAGTCTTAGGGTCAAGCTGCAGGGAGGGGAGTCTTAGGGTCAGGCTGCGGGAAAGGGAGTCTTAGGGTCAGGCTGCTGGTAGGGGAGTCTTAAGGTTAGGCTGTGGGGAAGGGAGTCTTAGGGTCAGGTTGCAGGGAGGGGAGTCTTAGGGTTAGGTTGGGAAGGGAGTCTTAGGGACAGGCTGCCAGGAAGGAGTCTTAGGGTTAGGTTGTGGGGGTCAGGCTGCAGGGATGAGAATCTTAGGGTCAGGCTGCAGGGAAGGGAGTCTTAGGGTTAGGCTGGGGGGAAGGGAGTCTTAGGGTCAGGCTGTCGGGAAGGAGTCTTAGGGCTAGGTTGTGGGGGTCAGGCTGCAGGGAGGAGAGTCTTAGGGTTAGTCTGTGGGGAAGGGAGTCTTAGAGTCAGGCTGCAGGGATGGAAGTCTTAGGGTTAGGCTGCAGGGAAGGGGACCTTAGGGTAATACTGGGGGGAAGGGCGTCTAAGGGTTTAGGGTACTGGAAGGGGAAGGTTAGGGTAAGGATTCACAGCACCATCTTCTCTCTGGCGGGGATTGATTGCTTTTCCTCTGTGAGGCAAAAACAATCGACTTCCCAGCCAGCTCGGAACTAACTGGGAGAGAACGGCCCACACCCGATAGAAACATTGTCAGTAATGTACCCACAACCCAAATGCAACAATTCAGGATAACATTAATTCAAAAACCACTCATAAAAGTTCTATTTGGCCATTTTGAAATTGCATGAATAGTTATAAGCAATCAATGAACTAGAAAGATTATAAGAATAGATTTTCCTTTAGATCAAATCTAAGAAGTGAGAAACAAAACCAATATTTTTTCATTGCACACTTACATCTTGGCGTCTGCAATGAAATTTAAAAGCTTTGTGATATTAAAGTTAGGCTCATAATATAGTGTCCGCAAATGGACATATTTACAGCATATTCAATAGTGGAAATCATTGTGGGAGCCTGGCTAAGGATATTTCTCTTGTAAAGACTACCAAATTATACTATAAAATTGGGAAGGTAAATTCAATTAAGATAAATGGAAATGATTCCAGTTGTAAGAAAGTGAGCTTCTCTTTAACTGATGCAAAAAAAATGTAATTTACGAACAGTCAATTGACTTGTGTAGATGCAAATGGAAAGAATGTGCTGGAAATAAGAGCAGACTATTAAATACCGGTATGGGTCTCACTGGAGGTAAACGGATAGACCTGGTGAATATAAAGTACAACAAATGTGGATATATGGCCTGATACTATACTAATAACGTCACTGGATTCTGTAAACGGCTTGTGGAAGTTGTGTGATACTCTAGCAATGTGCATGCACGTTATAGATGGTTCGCAACAGAACTCAGTTCCGTACAGTTGGAGTTCCGTGCGTTGGTGGTAGGGGCATAATGGGGGTGGGAGGGGCGTATACCTAATTCCCACAGGGGGGGTGAGTAGGTGTGCAGATGAAAGTAAAATGGACCATTTTCCATGTGGAAAATTTAAGGTAGGGCTCTGGACTCAGCAGGTGAGAGAGGAGCGACAGGAAATTGACAGGGAAGTGACATGGGAGTTCACTCTTCTCTCCCGTGTGGACTTCCCTGCATGTCTTCAGACCACTCTCATGGATAAATATCTGACAGCCGGAAATTGCTTTTCTCTGTCTGAATCAAGCGCACATGCATATTCCCAGAGGTACAAAGTGTAGATGGGTATGCGGAGTTGATCCAGAGCTGTGCTTAAACCTATTTTGTAGGTGTAAGCGCAAAGCGCGTCTGCAGCATGGGAGGAAGCACAATAAGTGGACGCAAAGTCAGCTACACTACATTGACTTTTTAAACTTTACTTTTTGCCTGAATGGAAGCTTATGAACGCTTATTTTGCTTAGGCATTTATTAAAATAGAGGTTTCAATTTTACGGGTTTATATTTTTTCCCTTAAAAAATTATGTTTAAATTATGTTTAAAGAACACATAAATTACAGCACTTTAATTTAATTTCATTTAGTTTAAATTACTTTTAAAAATAAAAGATACTTTGAAACATGCAAACTTGCATAGGCTGCAATAAAAAGATATGTGGAGAGGAGTTCTGCGCTGATGTAATGACCTGCTGCATAATTTACCCACCAAGACATCAATCTTCCCTTAAAATACATATGAAATAAAAATAAGTAAAGTCTGAGAGAGGTTAAAACGCGTCAGTGGTTAAATTCTACTACTCTCCAGGATTCCGCCTGTACACTGGCAGATTTATCTTCCAGTTGATATTCTTGGAACGGGGAAGGGGGGACCCTGGGAGATGGTTTTGAACATGTATCCTTTAATCATTAATACATTTAACTTTTCTGCTTTTGTGAAATCTTAGGAATTGAGGATCACACAAACTTCTGGGACCACGACTATTTAAAATCCCTAAATCCCATATGAACTATCAATGTTTGCCTACTCAACCACTCATATCATACTTAGGCTGTGTTTAATTAATATACATATAAAATAGAGGTATAAAAAGATTGTTTTAACAGATGTCAATAATCCATTGTACTATATAATTTATTGTTATATTATTGTCCATTATAACTGATTTTAAAGTATAATTTTGGGTACAATAATATCAAGATTCTCTTTTCTTACTAATATCACTTTATACATTTATCCATATCAGCAGAAATTATCCCCCATTTTTATTTATTTTTTAGAGGCTGCTCAATATACCTCTCTTCAACATCAAGCCTGTGCTTCTGCTGTGCTATACCTCTGGTTCAGGTCTCTAGACTTAAAATTGTCTAAGGGCCAGATTTACTAAGCTGCGGGAAAGGAACAGAGGAGATGTTGCCCATAGAAACCAATCAGATTCTCGCCCTCGCTTTCCTATTACATATGAGAAAATGTCATCTAAAATCTGATTGGTTGCTACGGGCAACATCTCCACTTTTCCATTCCCGCAAGCTTGGTAATTCTGACCCTAAGAGGGAACACTCACTTATGAACCTCAGCCTAGCACATAGTATGAACGGACCAGCATGGATTTTCACACACACACCTCTGACTAGTACTGCCTCTAAAGAAATTGAACCGGGGCACATGCCTCAGGCCCTGGTTCCCTTAAGGAGGCCATACCATGGCCACCAGTTTCATTCACACACATGTGGTTGCCGGTTTCAGTATATTAGTAACGCACTGCGGCTCTGTATATGAAGCTGCCATTGAGTGGGAGTTGGCAAAAGCCTCTCTCCGTAAGTATGTATGAATGATCTACTACATCTCAGAAGCTGACTAAAACTGGATTGTGTGGATCAGGCATTTACTCCTAATAAAATTGCTTGGTTAGTAAATACAAAAATTGCATGTTTGAATTGAAATAAGTACCTAAAAATAAATTATGTATTATTATTATTGAAAGAGTATCATGATCATAATTTCATCACAATGAGCCCGGACTTAAATAGCTCACATGACACCATGTTTAAGGTATCATTTCCAATGCGGCGGATTTGTGTAGACTCTGAGAAAAAGGTTTATTACAGTATAATGTAGAAGAGCCCAGATGTTGTCATAGTGGATTTCAGTGTACGATATTAAAAGATTTCACGGCTGACTGGTCAATGCTACAGGTTACATGTGTACTTGGAGCTGCTGGGGAAAACACACGTCCCCCTGATCAGTCGTTACTCCAAACCCCTTAGCTCAGCCAACCATGAAGGAGGATGCTTGCAACCTCGAGTCCATCAGGTTATGAGATGGAATCAATTAAACAGTTTGTAGTCAAATCATTTAATTACCCGGTTCCTGGTAATCGGAGTTGATTCAATCATGCATCAACTCAAGTCATTACATCCAGAAATGTTATCAAGTTAGCAAATGCAAACGAGCTGATTTGCATAAAGAGCAGCTAAATCAGAAGCAGGTTTGATTAAGAACATACTGTGAACAAAGCTTCTGTCGCTGCTTTACAATTCACGGGAGGCTGCTAAATGCAGGACAATCATGCAACACATTTCTTCTGTGCTCTGGGGAACCTGAAAATGGAGCGAAACTTGGGGGCTATTTATCCAATAAAGAGTTAGAGAAAAGCATTTGTTATAGTACCATAAAACATCTAATAACTCCTTGTCTTGTAGTAGAAGAGGAATGGACTTTACTGGTGTGCAGGGTATACCCCAGGCCTAGAGTAATATGCGTATGTTGATCCACCTGGATAATTTACATAGGGCGCCTACAGAAATTAGATAGATCATAATAAATTAAAACCAAGAGGTACAAAGGAAAATGGGAAAATAAAATATGACACAATGGGTGGCAGCTTATATAGATAGACAACTGTAGGTCTAACACGTCAAGTACCAAAAAAAAAGTGATTTCTAACTTGCAAAGTGAATATATGAACCCATAGCATTTAGATAAATAACCGCCAAAACAAAGACCCTAAAACTGTATAATACTCTAATTTACACAAATTTCATAAGAAGGGATTTATTTGATATAGAATAAAATTATGGTAAAAGAGAGGTTCTCAACACAACCACTTTAACACCTTAAAAAATAAGATATACGTCCAGTGTTTTCTTCAGACCGCATTTACGCAATCTACATAAGAAAAAGATACGTAGATTACGTAAAAAAATTGCTACGCATGCGCAGTAGTAAAAACCACTAAACACCAGACGTTACATATATGTTATACGTCCAGTACTCTGAATACGGGCCGAGATGACAAACTATGCATCCTAAAACCCTTAGTGACGTTCCTCTTATGCTCTAGAAAGCAAACTTTTTCTTTTCTGCTTGTGTGGCCTACATACTGAATTCCGCATCCACATTGAATAACATAAATCATGAAGGCTGATTCACAATCAACACAGGTCTTAATAGCAAAACTCTCTTTAGTTTGAAAATATTGGATTTTGCTTTGCCTATGATTGATAAAATGACATACATTTCTTCTTTTTACACCGAAAACAACCAGCATTTAAAAAGATGTCTGTATTACAGCTACTTTGAGCATATCCAGCTTTCTTTGGTAGACTATTTTCTCCCTGGTTAGTTTTTAAGTGGCTGGAGACCAAAAAATTCTGTATATTGCTAGATTTCCTGAACACAGCACCAATGTCAACTTTCGAAGAAAATCCTAGGGCATCATCTAGAGTCAGGATAGTTGAATTCGTATTGAGATATAAAAAGGAGCTGATCTTTGGGGTGGATCACTGCATTTATTTCTAGAGGCTGTCCTCCAGACCTATCCTGTTTCCCTTCCAGTCCATTGGTAGTCTTTATAATATCCGTATTGATGACATTTGTAAGATTTAGATTTCTTGGTAGATTCCAAAAGGCTCTCACGTGATACTTCCGAGGCCTCTTTAAAGGCCTTCTTTAATAACCAAGCGGGATAGAGGGATAGATCTCTAAAGGACTGGATGAGGATGGAGGACTGGGTACAGAATGTTTCAAAACCGCAGCAGTTTCTCCTTATTCTGAGTAACTGGCCTTTGGGAATATTGCATTTCCAAGATCTCAAAAGGTTACTTTGGTAATTAAGAAAATTATTGCAATTCACCGGCTTCCTATATGTGCTGGTCATCGGTGCTGGTCATCAATGTGGCATTTTGGACAGAGATAGCTATATCAAGAAAATGTATTTGTGAAGAACTCATCTTGGGGCCAATCCTGGGTAACGGCATGCGCACAACCTTCATATGACGCCAAAAGAGCCGGCACCGTGAAGGCGGAGATAGACATGTCAATGAGGGGATGGGGTGGGGGAAGCCCTGTTACGATCAGGTATGCAGCCATAAGACTGCATACATGATCATAAAAATGAAGGTAAGAATGTGGACAGAACATGTAAGTAGCCAGATTTCCTACCAATAGCAGGGAGTCCACGGGGTGTGCACTCCCCACTACAAGGATGGCCGTAATAACCTGATGTATAAGATAGAGTAAGAAACTGAATCATGATCCCCATCCCAAGTAAAAAAAAAGGTCGTCATTGTATCTTCCATAGAGGACCAAGTTCACGCCATATGAGCCGTTCCAAATTGCTTGCTCAAATCTGCTCAAATCTGCCCATGTATATGTTCACAAAACTTGGGCAAACTTGGTACCCATGGCTGTCCTGTGTATATGTAAATAATATTTTTTTAAATTGTGCTGTAAGATAAACAATATGGAATCCAAAACAAAATCACACCGTTGATCCCCAAGGTCCCAATCTCTATGTAAGAAATCGTCAAATATCTTAACACCCAATTTATGGGGAATGTTGGTATAGATGTTGGTATAGAGAGACTCTACATCTCAAGTAAGGAGTAAGTATTGAAATTTCCATTCAATCTCTCAAATTTTTTGAAGAAAATTTGTCTTTTATATGGCATCTGGCCTGTCCCATATTGGATGGCAATGGGTTCCAATTGGCCACCTTTTTGTAAACAGACTTACATTCCTGGTCTTGACATACCAAGCTAAAATGTTCCATAGAAACATAGAAAGTGATGGCAGATAAGAACCACCAGATTCATCCAGTTTGCCCAGTTGCTTATTTATAACTATTCTGACCCTAGACCCTATTTACCCTCAATTTAGTTTGAGATTTAGGATATCCTTATATTTATTTATGTCTTCTCTGTGGTAGAATAATTTGAACAGTACGAAAATAGGATGTAGTTAGAGGCAGAGGTGGCCCTAGGCATAGCCCATATAGGCAGCTAAAAAATACAAATGGGATCTCTTAAAAGCACTAAAAACTAACTCTTACAGCAGCTAAAACACCTTAGAGTGTCCAAACCTCTAACACATGGAGAAATAACATTAAATATAGGTGTAAGACAAAGAGCAGAGTGTCAATAGTCAATATAAGCAAGAAACTAATTGCGGCATACAGGTAAAAGCAGTGATTAAAATCAATTAAAGTCACTGATAAAACCTTGAATGATATGACCCATCATATAAGTTTTTCCACAATATTCCTCCAATAGATATGTATTCTAGAACATAGGAGGAAAAAAAATAGGTGATTATTAAATAATTCCAGAAACTATTTCAGTAATAAATTATAGACAAAAATTAATTTTACTGGTTAAAAAATGGAACACAATAGCTTATGACTCAGTCAGCCCTATGTGGGCTAATGACATAAAAAATCCATGTATATCACACAATAAATATAAAAACACATCAATAGGAATCCTTCGCTACTTCGCATCTAGGTGTCTCCCGCCAGATGGTTCTTGTGTCTCTGTCCGAGGTTCTTCTCCATCGGTGGCCTGGACATTGTGATTTGCTGCCACCCTTGGACTTTGCACAGTGCAGTTTTGCATATAGGCAGCTGCCTAGGACCCTGCACATGTATGCCCGATAGACGGGAAAACAAGATAGGACAACGAGGAGAGCAAAAGGTAAATGGCATTCCATTATATAACATGCCAACACAATTTCCAAAGGGGGAGGTTGGGGAGATTTTGGTCTTAGTTGTTTTAAAAATCAAATAAAATTACAAATAACCTAAAATGTTTTACCTCACTTATAATATATGTTTGATGAACTTCATTGAATATAAGTTATACTGTTTTTTTTCTCTCTCATACAGACCGTATTTGATTTTTTTTCTCACTGAAAAAAATAGTAATAAATAAATAAATCTGAAATAAATGTTTCCCCGGTAAATTAACTAAATAACATTTATTTTCAGCGATGGCCACACCTCCAATCTTCTCGTATGCATCTGCAGGGAACTCTCACGTCTATGCAGCAGAGGAGTGGAAGGGGGAAGGGGGAAGCTGTTAGCGGAGATGAGGCCCCATAGGCTAAGTTGAGAATTGGCGGCTTCAAACTTAGTGAATAGGAAAAGAAAAACGTCTCATCTTCTCTTCTTTCTGTATCTAACTGACACCACTGTCCCCCAGATAAAACGGATTGGACAGGGCTGTCAGGAAAAGCTGAGCTCAGGGTCTGAGAAAGGCAGAGTCAGAAAGGCCTTTATATCATACTGTGCTTCTCTTTCTGCCTTCTAAATAGCTCCTTTGTGAGCTTAAAAGAGTGTCTTTATGCTTAGTGTAATAAACACAATAATACAAACACCCACCAATCAGCCGGAGGTGCAAGGGCTATAGAAATCAATGGAAAGATGCGATCTTGCATAATTATTATGTATTGTTTGTATTTGTAAGAGGCATGGAACCTGCATTGTGATACAATATGATAGATGGCTTTTAATGGTAAGAAAACATTTAAGGATTGCGTAACCTTTATTCATTTTATTATTGCTCCATATTTACTGTAAATCTGGCAATACACTAGCTCCCAGCAGAAGGTGGCCTATAAATGGCCAATTAAACGTCCCATGTGATATGTGTGTGACCCATCAGTCATCGACCAACCGACTTATAACAATAAAGAACACTCAGCCATGAACTGTGGGAAGTGAACTAAATAAAATTGTACTGTATTTATCAACTAAATGATATGGGGCCATATGCAGACTACCGGACATGTAACATATACGTCCGGTGTTTAGCGTTTTTTCCTACTGCACATGCGTAGTACATTTTTTACGTTATCTACTTATCTTTTCCTTACGTAGATTGCATAAATGCGGTCTTTCTTATGCATTCAGAGGCAGCATGGTGGCTCAGTGAGTAGCACTTGTGCTCGATTCCTGAACTAGGCCTTATCTGCTTGGAGCTTGTATGTTCTCCCTGTGTCTATGTGGGTTTCCACCGGGTGCTCTGGTTTCCTCCCACACTCCAAAAACATGCTGGTAGGTTAATTGGCTGCTGAATAAATTAGCCCTAGTGTGTGTGTATGTATGTCTGTGTTATGGAACTTAGAATGTAGCTCCAGTGGGGCAGGGGCTGCTGTGAATGTGAAATATTCTCTGTAAAGTGCTTCGTAATCTGACAGCGCTATATGAAAACCTGTTAATAAATAAAGTAATAAATAATATTGTCGCATGTGCTTTTGGATTGCACACAACCTGGTCAGGATTTGGGCCCACATGTATGGTACACACGCTGCGTCCCAATCTGGATCAGGCCCAGTGAGTTCTAATCTGAATATCTGAAGCTGAATATGCTTCTGTTCTGGGCATGTGCAGGGCAAAAGTAAGCAGAGATAAACCATGCCTCTCATTGCAGCTAAGGCCCCTTAGTTTCCACTCCAGACACTGGGCCGTATGCAGACTCCCGGACATATAACATATACGTCTGGAGTTTAACGGACGTATGCACACTAGTCAAAAATTTTAAATTCCGGACATATATGTTATATGTCAGGGAGTCTGCATACGGCCCAGTGTTATCAAATGTTTCTCTCTCTCTCTCTCTCTCTCTCTCTCTCTCCCCTGCAGTCAGGGTCCTGATCCAGGTGTCTGTGCTGGAAGCCTTTCTGACGGCAGGATGAGACAAGCCGCTATGTGTATAGCGTGTACACATGGTGGCAGGGGGATGTACTTAAATCGTACAGTAAGGACTTATGTACGATTCTCATCCAGTACGTGTGTAAGAAGCGGTCTCCCATCGCACATTATAAAATGGTTGCCCACTTTGCAAGGAGTGTCGTTCACCAGTACGATGGTCTTCATTTCGAAGAGTCATCTGCCGAAAGGTAAGTGTTTAACCTAATCCTACACTTTAACCTTTTCCTTAATCTAACCTCCTCCTTCCAGTCCTAACCATAGTGACCTGCAACCTAACCTTAACTGTCCATGCCTCACAGCCTAACCCTCCATGCCCTGCAGCCTAACTCTCCCCTTAAACCCTAACCCTAAACTTTTCCAGCCGCTGTAGCCTGACCCTAATCTACCCGCAGCAACCACCAAAGCCTCTCACTATTGGCAACGGGGAAACAGGTTCTTGTTCCTAAAAGCACATTTTTATTTTCTGCCTATTTCGAACAATGATACAGCATTCAGTTGGCGGCTTTATCATGTTCGAAATACTGCCGCTTAGACTGTTAACCGCATTCTCTCTGCAGGCAGGTGATGGGTGAAATTTAGAGGAACATGAAATAAAGGTTATTAAGAGTTTGTTCTGGAAAGAACACAGAAATGTACTGAATGTTTCAGCCAAACCTGTATAGAAAAGTTTACAAAGCTCTGTTTTTCCTGCCCATTTCTGTGTTTCAGTGCTTCAAGGTGGGGTGTGATTCACTGATATGCTCCGAGAGAACCTTCCAGAAAATCCTGGCTGACAGTACTGCGCTGTGTGAAAACACACCGGCCCAGCATATGTTTCTCTTTGCTTCCCCTCACATAAAATGGAAACAAATACCCACACCATTTAGCAAATTAATACCATCACGCATTTATTACAGGCTTACGTACGTGTCCCTGTAAATGTGTTATTCATACTAACTTAGCAACGAGTGGGAGTGCGCCACATTCACTAAATTACATTAAAGGAGTGAAAATAACATTCTTAACTCGAGGGTAAACAGCAATTTGTTTTCTCGGCTTGAGAGAGTGACTAGACTCACTTGTAATCTATGTTGCTAGACTGCCATTAACAACAGAACCCAGTTATTGTGTTTTCAGGCAGAACCTGTGAACCAACGGCGGGTAACCTGTACTAAACTATATTACCCAGCATGCTCTGCCTGCCAGCCAAGGCTAATAGCATGCAAGAGATTGTGGACCGGACTCAGAGGTCCGTTTTCACGTGGAGTTATGTGCGTTATTTTAGGATCGGATCGACTGCGCTTGTGTGGTAACTTTTTCCACGCAATTTACGGAGGATTTAGGCATGGAAGTCCATTAGGCACGCACCTGTGAATCGCACTTAGGGACATACGTACGGAGGGGCGGAATTTAAATCCGTACTTTCAAAGTTACGTGAGAGTGGGCGGGGGGATGCATTTAAATGGCTATTTGAGGGTGCGGTTAGATAGAGACGCATGTACGTAGCTTAACATACGCCCGTAACTACACACGTAGGGATAAGGGTGCTCTATGGTGGCGTAAGTCACCGACAACACGGCCGTATAAGGGGAGTGTCATGGGCGTACATGCGTATAATTGCGTACCTTCAAAATACGGATCTCTGAATCCGGCCCTGTATTCCTACTACAAATGCAGCTCAGAAGTGCAGTGCTTACAATACGAACGGTATTAATGTGTTAAAAGACCAATAGAGGGTTCATAAGTAAAAAAAAGTTTCCCAATAAGCCGTTTCTTTGAAAATGTTTGATAACGTCCCAGGTAGTAAACCTCTCTTCAATTCTCAATAAAGGGATTAGAGTATGATCCGAAAAAGAGTAGAAAAGATTGTAATTATAAAACAAACTCTTTTCTAGGATAAAACACATAAAAACATATCAAATGGAATATAAAAATAGACCTAAACAAAGAGATTTCCTATTACTCCGCTGAAGCACAGGATTCAACATTGTGCAACCCGGGTCATGTGACGCACTGAACTGTGACTGTGATTAATGCAGAGTCCGGAGCGGGAATCTTTTTGATTATGTTTGTTTATTTTTAAATTCCATTTATTACATTTTTTTTATGTGTTTTAGTAAAGAGTTTGTTTTATAATTAACATTATGATTCATACTTAACATTATGATTCATACAATTTTTTGTACTCTTTTTTTTGACTCATACTTTAATCACTACATTGAAAATTGACAAAAGACTTTCTATCTGTCACCTAACTTTTTCAAAGAAATGGAGTGGGCTCTTTTGAAGACATTTTGACATTTATTTTACATATGCCTCTGCTATTGTTTTTAACATATATATATATATCGTTCTTAGGACTAGATTTTCTAAGCTGCGTGAAAGGAAAAGTGGAGACCAATCAGATTCTAGCTCTCACTTTTCTATTACATACTAGAAAATGTCATTAGAATCTGATTGGTTGCTATGGGCAACATGTCCAATTTTTTCTTTCCCGCAGTTTAGCAAATCTGGCTCTTTATTTCATTTTTTTGCAGTAATGCCCATTTTCAAATAAAAATGGGAATTAATACATGACATTGAAGTTAGTAAATGGAGTCCATATTTTGAATACTATCTTTAAGATCTGACACCAGAAACATATACAGTTGTTTAGTGGTGGACTAAATAGGGACTATTAACAGGAGAGCATGTTCAACATTTCCAGAGCTGAATAATTGTACAATATACAAGTACTTTATAGCTTACAGCTTGTTCATCCAGGGCTTCTGTGCAACCCATAAGCATTTATCTTTTCCACTTGCAATAATTTAAAGAATAAATTAGCAATGTTTATTCATCTTATAAGTGTTAGAATTCAGTGCAAATGTATACTAAAAATATACAAAATGCAAACTACACAATCATAGAAGGTAAATTGATGCTAATCTTTATAATTATATTCCATTACAACAACAACTACAGTGGAAATGTTACCATGTAAAACCATGTAAAACAAAGGTAAGGCATAATTACCAACTTTCCCTGAATATCAGGGAAACTCCCTGAAGTGTGGATGATCTCCCTGACTCCCTGAAGTGTTTGACAATCTCCCTGATGCTGATTCAGTTCCAGAAATCATTAGAGAAGCGAAGGATTAAAAAATTTGGCCAGAGCAAAAGTAAACTCCCTGCGTAAGATTTGGGCAGATCGTGTCACTCACCTTGTGGTTTGTTTTCATTGGTCCAGTGGGAGTGGGAGGAGCTGGACCTCTGTGTTCAATAAAAACCAGCTTGGAATCCTGAGCCTGCCTCTTTTCTCCTGCTCGATTCACCATCCCTCTCGCCCTTAAAGTGTTTGATCAAAGTTGGGTTAGTCAAGGGGTTTAAGGGGTGGGTCTTTTAGTGTCTGGTCGGAAAGCAGGTTGTTGCTTTAGTTGCTTAATCGTTTATTTGCTTTGCTTATGGTAGTTATAGGTTTTGACTGTTTGGCATTTCTCAGGGTTCCAGAGGTAACCCTCTTTGATTGGATTTGTTCATCTCGCTGTCTTTTGTTTGTTACCCAAGGTTGTGGACACGTCTATATGGACGGACCCGCGTGGTGCTTAAATGAAGGACTGTGCCAAGGGTTTTGTTTGTTTTGATTTAATGTCAGTTGTGGATAATGTTAGTCAAATGAAGTATTTCAATATTTACAATGTATGTTATGATTATTTTATTTACATATGCTGATCGTGTGCATAACCTGCTTTCTTGGCCCCCATCAAATGTATTGGCTTAACCAATTTCCTTAATTAACTTAATAAAATGTAATAGTTCCCAACAAGTTGTCGGTGTGTTTATTATAGAATTAAGTTATAGGTGAAGTTTCTCCTGAGTGTCATGGGAAGGTCACACCCATCACGCATGGGACGTTTAAAGTATGGTGACAGAATTTAGAAACTGTTTCTTATTTCCCTGTACTGAGGCATATAGAGGTGGTCCTTTTTATGGAGGCCAAGAAGTAATCAAAGACATGTAGTTATCTTATGTCCCGTTCAAGCCACAGCTACAACCTGGAGATTGCCTCCGTGCAGTCTTTAAAGCCGGCATGGAGTACTTTAGGTAGAAAGAGGCGGTGTAATGCCGCCTCGGGGAGGGATTAGGTAGAAGTGGGAGGGGGGGGATTTAGATTAGCTGGGGAGGGCAGGGTGGAGGTGAGGAGAGGCAATGTCCCTGCAGACATTGCACGGAATGTTAAGGTAGCCCTAAGACACTCATAAGGTACCTAAAAAGGGAGGGAGGCAGGCTAGAGGCAGGTCGGATCTGTCCCCACCTACTGTAACTCACCCGGATCTGTGAACATGGGCCAAGGAAAAAAATTTCAATTCAAAAATGATGTTGGTTTGATGAGCCAACCCTGGATTTTACCGCTAAAAATAGCAGATTAATAATCAAATGTATGCGCAATCTCTGCTTAGTCTAATGTTCAATCAAAATAAAACATTTCCAGCATTCTTCCAATTATCCAATGGTAAATCCACCACATTTCATAAGGAAAAAATTCAGAAAGAAAATCATAAGTTAAAATTCCAATATTTTCAATATTCACAAAAATATCTCTAAAATCCTTATCTATAAAATGAAAATGTCAAAATCCAAAAATTATAAAACCAAGGAAATTCAAAAAATATACAAACAATGGGTCAAATCCAGAATTAATGCTCATTTTCCACATGAAGGGGCGTATTCAGACCACCGTATGTATTGCATATACGTCCGTTGTTTACCGAAATTATATACTGCGCATGTGTAGTAATTTTTTAACGTAATCTATGTATATTTTCGATACGTAGATTGTGTATATGCGGTCTTTAAGTCTTTGCGTATATACGGTCTTTAAGACCGCATATACGCAATCTACGTATCGAAAAGATACATAGATTATGTTAAAAAATTACTACGCATGCGCAGTATACAATTTCGGTAAACACCGGACATACATGCAATACATCCGGTGGTCTGAATACTGCCTGAAGAGTGCTGAGCAGCTGAGATCCAGACCTACGCTCGCCCATGTTTTTACGCTTTCCGTAAGTGTAAAAGCGACTATTTGTACTTACTGCGCATGCGCGCGGCAGATGTTACGCAAAGAAACACTGAGCGTGTGGGCCTTGAGCGTACCAACATCGTGACAACGCAAGAAGGGGCGTGCCAGCCATACGTAATTACACTTCATGGGCGGGGAAAGATATTTAAATCGTACAGTAGGGGCGTGATAAACGTCGTAAATACGCAGGGAGACTATGGACGCCCGCGGTTACGCTTAGAAAATTTAGGGTTAGACGGCATAAATACGGACGACTGAGGGGTGTGCCTAGGGGAGTGCTTTGTAGGTATGCTGGCATAAATACGCTACGCACAAGGGCATAGTATTTGCGTAGGTCTGGATCAGGCCCAATGTATTTATAATCATCGCTCAGCCCTTACATAAACTGCCGAGCGTTGTTTTAAGAAGACAACCGCTGGCATCTTGCTTATAGTGCCCCCTTTCCTACAGGCCTCGTAGCAGCCCCACCTCTTGCGTCTTCTATAATTACGCACCTGGGTATATGTGTCATTTAAAGGTGCAATTTATTGAAAATGTATATTCAGTATAATCTCGGAAAACCAGTGGATTCATTATCATTCTTATAGTTTAACCATGCAAAGGTATTAACAGAATGTGTATGTGGTTGCTGCTGATCCCAATAAAAGCCTTTGTTACACAGCAGTATAATTTTGGTACTTGTGACTTTAGAGCACTCTGTAAATATAGGGATTTTAAGTGATGATAAAGGAAAGCGATGTGTATTTTTTATTACTCCGTGATAATTGCTTTGGATGAATTATTCATAATTATGTAAAATCTTAAGCGTTTTGGCAATTTCAGACAAATCTATGTTCTTTTACAGAAAAATGGACTTGTAGGGCATAAAATAAATCACTTTTCCCTATTACAAATGGCCTTTCTCAACTCTAAAGCACAAGTCTCATTTAATCGCTTACATTATTTTTCACTCATTTCCGATTTCAAGTTATGAGGAATTGTGTTTATCTTATTTTAATCCTAATATTAAAGATTTGGAGGGACCGGTGTTGGATTAAACCCTGTGGAGGGCCCTAGGCAGTCAAAATCTCGCCACCCCCCCTCGCAAATTATATCCTAATATGTTTTAAATTTTACCAACCCACAATTTTATAAAAAGTCTTTAATGTAAAGTTTTAATTTCTTTGTGTTGATTATTTTTTCTGTCCTTTGGAAACAATTAAAGAAAGCTTGATTGTCATTTTATTTCAAGATCAAATCAATTATATTTTAATTTGTTGTCACAGGGCCCCTAAAAGGCACGGGGCCCAGATGCTGGTGCCTACTCTGCCTATTTGGTAATCTGGCATTGGGAGGAGCCTTTGTTTCTCCTGCTAAGTAGCACATTAACCCATTTGCTCTACCACTGACAAACCACAGGGCTGATCCAGACTTAGGACCTGATCCATACCTGTGTCGGACACCTGACACGCAAAAGTGCGTAAGGCAGGTGTTTGGATGGAGGTGCGCATTCGCCAGACAGATGCTCTGTAATGTCTGATAGTGCAGGAAGGGGGGGGTTCTGAGTACCCAGAAACTGCCCCTGATCAGTGCTGGCCAGCAGATACTCTTATCTACAGCTGACTCTTATGTTTTGGTCGAGTGCAGAATATAGAGCTGCTGTTAATGTCAGCTAACTGGGGTTACCCAGTCATCATTGCTGGTGGGAAGGGGCTCACTATATGGCCCATTTTCAAGGGCTTCATCCCCCCACCGCGTTCTCCACCATTTGGGCCTTCGGACCTTGTTGGATGTTGACCTATTGTTGCTGGTTGCGTAGAGGCCCCCGAAACAGTTCAAGCTTCAGGGCCACAAAAATATAGGTCCACTACTGCCTCCAATACCACCTGGCTCTGCTCAGTCCTGTCTATCCAGACTCCTTGCTATGGACCCCGAGCCTGTTACGTTCGGCCCCTGCTGCTGTCCCAGCTTCAGCGCAATCACTTCATTAGTGGGCTGTAGGAAATGCTAATTAAACCAGACAGAATACATCTACAAGGGAAACATAGTTTTCTTTGTAGTTACATTCCCTTTCTAGTTCATAAACAAAGGGCTATATATATTCATACCGTTCTGCAATATTTACCGTGTCTAGTTTATTTTCTGGCTCTTTGAATAGTGTGGATTTTGCAATCCACTTTTGAAAATATAGCCTACTGCACCAGGCACAGTTCTCTAGGTGAGCTCTTATAGGGATCTATAAATATTTATCCCTCTTGCCTCAATTATCGCTCCCTACCTTACATGACATCCAGCAGACTCTCCACTGCTTCGCTACACTGCCCGACTACCTCTAAGTCATCCGAATTAATAGCTCCCAGGTCCCATTCTTCTGCAGTAGTTGACATTATCATTCCATTAATCCTCCAAAATGCCTTTGGATTTTTGTAGCCCAGGTGCATTATTTTGCACTTTTTTGCCATTCAATTCAAGTTGCAACATTTCCGACTATTTCCGTAATTTACCGAACTCATTAATCATTTTAAAAGCTGACACTCACAGACCTTTCTGTCACATGAAAAATAAAAAGTCAGACCTTCCTGTCTAAGAAAAGCCTTATAGTGCTAATAAAAATGTATTAAGTGATAGCAGTTTAGCACAGTTGCTGTGAATTCTCTACTTACATTCAGTGCTTAAATACACAAAAGGTCAAACTGTTTTTCAAACCTGCTG
>WWET01000031.1:544008-555346 GCA_011038615.1 Limnodynastes dumerilii
CCATACGCTCCTGTGCGAGCGTATGGCCCCTTCCTTACACCTTCTGAAGTTAAGGTAGCCTTCAGCCGGCGTAAGGAAGGGGCCATACGTCCGCACAGGGGGAGTGTCGGTGAAAGTGAATGCCGATACGCTGTGCTTTAGTAAGCACAGCGCATCGGCGTAGGTCTGGATCAGGCCCTAAGAGAGGAAAGTTACTCCTGGGCAGAACCATGTTAATTTCAGGGGGAGTCAAGATAATTGTATTCTTTGCATGCAGGGAAATGTCTTTGTTTTTGCTTATTGCACACAGATACTGACCAGCTTTACTATTAGAATGTTATTTAGACTTGAGCTGGGAAACGCCACCTCTCATCTCTAATACTCTTTGCAGTAGTTGAAGTTTGACTCCCCTGAAATCAACATGGTTTTTCCCAGGAGTAACTTTCCTCTCTTATTATCAGTCTCTAAATCAAGTCCAATGTGAATAATAAGACAGCAAGAACATACCAAATAACAAACAATGGAACCAACTTAGTTAAAAAATGGAAAATTAGTGCATGAAAATTCATCACGAAAGTACAAGAAATAAAGGAAGATCAGATTTATAACTAAAAATTGTCTCTTTTTTTCTGTAACAAGAAGCAAATATTTTGGCAGATGTATCATTATGTTTGACCATGAACAACTCAGCAGGTGTGAGAAGAATTCTTATTTCTGCAAGTTCCTGTATTAATGTAACATGCTGATTCTGTTTCATAGACTTACACTGGTGCAGGGTAAGGCACTGGCTGATAAAGCACACATTGAGTCAAAGAGAATACATTATTTGCAGTTCCTCAGCACACAGGGTGTTCTTCTATATTGTATTTTTCAAAAACCTAAATTAACACAGATGTTATAGAAATCCATCTAAGATGACTAGAGAATCATAACATCGCAATGGTCAGGTTCATGTGAGTTTTAAGGAATTCACACTGGTATATGTGGGGTCATATTATGTCAAAGCACATTCATCTGTGTTAATGATAGGAACACCTGTCTTTAACGCTACAATGCTTCATTATTTTATTAGCATCTACTATCTGATTATTCCAGACCTAATAGAGCAATGTGACTTCATGGGCTAAATGCCCAGGAAAATCAGGACAGTCGGGATTAGTCTACTGTGACCTGGGGATCTCACTTTAAAGGAACAATATACACTGATTAAACAAATCATTAAAGCCATATGCCATATTTGTGTAGCTTCCCATCAATAAGCCTTCGACACCACACTAGACTCACTGACTCACTCACTGCTACTGATTCACCGGTTGACCTTCCTTGGACTACTCTTGGTAGAGACTATCTACTGCATACCAGGAACCAAGATATATCATAAAAACATAAACATAAATCTAGCCATCACAATTAGGCTCTTGTTTAAATTGCTCAGATCCTTACGCTTGCCAAAATTTACTGCTTCCAACACATCAACTTCAAGAAATGTCTAATATATCCCACCTTTTGAGAAAATCTATGTTTTTCACTTGACCTGTGTGTGGTTGAATATATATATTTACATTTTTCCATATTTACATTTTTGCAATAGCTGTCATGTTATGGACTATTTAAATGTAAAGCACATAGGCGTATTTATAATGGGTGCAGGGTGTGCAGTGCACACGGGCCCCTCAGAACAAGGGGCCCTGTAGCATTCATCCTGCACCCAGGGTTGGCAGGGGAAGAGGGGCCATTCAGTATCTATTTCTTCCCTCTAAGATTTTCCAGAGGGTAGAAATAGATGCCGAATGAACCCCCCTTCCCCCGCGGTGGGACTGTCCCTATTCGTGGCCCGAAAAAGAGGCAGGACTTACAACACAGTTAGGCCCCACCCCTTTTAAGGTCCTCAGATTGGGACAGTCCTGTCTCAGGTAAGGGGGGGGGGGGTGGCCCTTATGTACAAATCCTGAACAAGGGTTTCTTAAAACGCGCCTGGTAAAGCACTATAAAGGCCATAGGTGAACAGTTAGGCTATGCACAACGGTTATTAATGGGTGTTTGGTAGACTCTATAGAGGTTACGGGGAAGGTATAGCAGGAATTTAGATGGGTGTTAATTAGAAGCAGTCATGCTTCTAATTAACACCCAATGGCTATGCTAATGGGGAGGGGGGTGGTATAGTTTGTTATAATTAGTGTATAAAGAAATAAAAAAAAAATTGAAAATTCTTATTGGGGTCGGGATTCACAGTTACGCAGTTTTCTTCTATCGTACGTTAGTTTAAGAATTGAGCTATGGCGCATGCGTAGTAGCTTATTTACGCTATCTACCTACCGTGCTTACGCTATCTAATACCACACTTAGGCAATCTACGGATATAAATGGTACGTAGATAGATAAGCTACTACACATTCATAGTAGCTCAGTTCTTAAACAACGTACGTAAGATGAAAACTACGTAACTGTGAATCCGCACCTGGGACTTGAAAGACCTCCCCACCCATTCCAATCTCTTCAGTGTTTATTTGTCTTTTTTTTATTATGGTGTTTAGGTGATGGCAGGTGGTTAGCAATGCGATCAGTCCTTTAGGCTATACACTTGGATTTTGTAAACTCCTTTGGTGATGTTGGCTTTGGGTCCCTTTTCCTCTGGAGCAAGGTTTGGTGTCATTCTAAATTTGTCTAAAAGAGTAGCTCTACAATTTACGTTGCATCACAGCACATAAAGGCAGTTCCATTTAAAGATGTTGATAAAGCCATAAAGTTGCCTGTCCGCTGATTTAACGTACCCTGTGCTCATGCAACCCTGCAAACTTTTTAACATGACAAACAGTTAATTAAACTGTGACCTCTTACACTCACAGTAATGCTTCATTGCCTTTCTTTACTGCCTCCAATTGTTGGTGTCTAACACTCTTCCTGGTCTTATGTAAGTTATGAAATCATCAACCTATAAATTCAACGAGGCCTATTTTATTTTTGTAAACCTAAAAAAAGTGGCTAAATTAATTCAGTTTTTCACATTTTACTGCTGCAGCTACTCACAATCAAGAGGCTGGAGGTGGTAATTAGGTACAGTCAAGCCATTTTTCCCGACACAATGCACTGGCTCAGGTACAGTACTTTAGGTATAAACTTGCTCTTTTCCCCCAGAATAATTTTGACGATGGAAATAATATAAATAAATGACTCACCTCCATCATGCACCCACCACTACCACCTTCACAAAACAATACAATGCTGGATTTAAGGCATAATGTATCGCCCACCTTTTCCATTTCCCATATCCCACAATGCTCCATTCTCTATCTCTTATTCTGTACTCCCACAGTTGCAACAAAGAGGTAGCTACTATAAACAAAATGACTTTTTAACCTAATGACGAAACACTATTTACTATCTTTATCATCAGAGACATACAATGCAATATTCCTATTTTTAATATATGAGATATCTTTAAACAAAAGAGGATCATTGAAGAGTCTCATATTGTACAATTGATTAAATAATGGCTGTGTAATGGGAGTTTGTTTCACATCATCCGTAATCTACTACAGGAGGCAGAATTTTTTTTTTTTTAAATAAAAAGTATAGATTTGGCAATATAAAACTTTTTTTATGTTTGTATTTATATACAACAAATCTAAGTTACTGTTTCGGGATATGCATACTTTGTAAGATCTGGTAAACATCTCTCCAATTAGTTTACAATCAATCTAATATTACGACAATTTTGAAAATCAGCTATATGGTGCTATATTGACTCGGTAGTGTTTAAATCAAAGTGGTTATATAGGTAGCAATAAAGCTGCCAAAACTCTACTGCAGACACAATTTTATAGAAAGACATAGAAAAACGCATAAAAACACACAGAAAAGACATAAAAGTATGCGAAAACAGCAATAAAGAAAATAAAATAACTGCAGTCTAAGAGAAACGAGTCAACGTCAGCCAATAAACGTCTCTGCGGTTTTAATCCACAGGGAAGGCGTTAACAAACCGACAGTAAAAATAAAAAGTTATGGCGTCAGCTGCTTAAGTAACACAAAGTGAAACAAAACCGAATATAAACATAAACATTAATGCAGAAAGTCAACAATTTAATCTCAGGTGGTCATTGAAATGAATAACAACACTTACCATAAATCCATCACATTGAATATTAAAGCTAAAGTGCGAGGCTGTGAAGGATAGCAATGAATAGGGATATGTTCTATAAGCTTAATTTACAATAAATTGTCATGTAGTACATTACTATACTAGATTTAGCTTAACCAGCTTTCACATCACCATCAAGGCAATAACTCGGGTTTTTCAACCCGGACTATTGCTGTGGAATTTTGGCATGAGACACTTAAAACACTGCAGGATAGACCCGGGAAAATTCTGGGTCCTGGGTCTACCCTGACAGTGTGAAGGGCTGCATGCGTCTCCAGGAGAGAGATTTGTTTACTGTTGCCATAGCAACAATCAGGTTTTTTTTTTACCCTTGGTGGATCTTTTCACACCACCACCTTACTGGGGTTGGCCATGGGAAAACACTTCTCTTATCCCGTGTCTGAGTTCCGGGTCATTAAACCCAAGACCAGGACCCTGGTACCTTTCACCACCAAACCCAGGTTGTTGGAGCCTTGACCCGGGTCTAAGGCCAAAAACCTGGGTTTTTAGTGGTGATGTGAAAGGGGTGTAAGTATGTTTATTTCTGGTTACACTCCCCGCTAAGAAAATCTTATTACCGAGAATGGGACATCCGAAAGTTCCTTTTCGGATGTCCAATTTTCGAATACTTACCTTTTTCTACTTTTGTTCATGAATGGGAGAGAATGCCGTTCGGCTTACTTCACCAATTCACTTTCGCAATGCGCGATATCCCTCCGCTGCACCTCCGCCGCTGCTTGCCGTCATCCACATAACAATGTACGTAGGGGGCGTGCCAGCCATATGCCACCAGCCACGCTAGAAAGGCGGGGTGCAACTTTTAAATTGCACAGTATGGACGTGCTTAGCAGCGTAAGTACGCGGGGGAGTATACGTACATTAGCGGTTACGTCGGGAAAAGTTAAGGTAGGGTTTGGAAAGCAGAAAGCGGCCAAAATACGTATATAACAACTAAAATTAATTTTAAAAAAGCCTGAGGAGTGCCTAGGGGAGTGCTTAGAAGGCACGCTAGCGTAAATACACTACGCTAGCGTACGTTTTATACACGTGGTTCTGGATCTGGCCCATGATGGGGATACAGGGGGGGGGGCTGGAGACATGATGGGGATACTCAAGGGGAGAAATGAATGCCCAATATTCTTCCCGTCTTTATGACGGGTTTTAACGTTTTTTTTTAAGTTTTAAATAATAAACCTATCTAGCGTGTGATCTCAGCCCTCCATGCTGTCAGAACCCATTGGAAAAAGGACTGGAATGTACTTTGCATCAGGATCTTAGCAATTGTAGAATGCAAAAGTGGGCATTTTTCCAATGCAAGCAGTCAGCAAATAACCTATTTAGCAGAAATCTGTATCTGATCTTATATTATTCATACACTTGCATTGTCAGTTATGTGCTCAAACAAAGCATAACCACTTATTCCATGATACATAGCAGTGTAGTTCCCTGCACTTGCATTGAATTGCTGGGGTAGGTGAAGCTATCTGCCTTATGCCTGAATGCTATGTGCATGCACGCAACCTGCCCTACTTGTGTACCAATCCAGAGCTTCAATTGCCTTCACACCTTAATTGCACTTAAACCTCCTATTATGTACACAGGGTTTTTTTTTAATCAAATGTAAGTATGTTCAATACTGGATTAGGCCTAGAGAGATAACTGTACAAAAGAAGATTAAAATCTTCACATGGGCAACCCAAGTTCCAAGAGAGAGGTGTAAATTATTTAGATTTTTCTGCAAGCAGGGAAAATACTGACTTTCAACCTGAACCTCATTTAATAACATAAAAAAAAGTAACTTTGATGCATGTGCACGGATATCCTAGGGCATAGAACTGCAGCGCTAAGCAGTTCCACGCAGATCTGCGTTCAGACGGGCATAGATCCATGCAGAGAAGTTAAGGAGGGGACACATCTGTATGAGAGAAGGGAGTGCATGACCCTCTCCTGTGCGGATTTCCAGATCTTCATACATATGGAAAACATACAAAGTTCTGGATCAGGCTCTTTGTTGGGTTGCTGAGTTTTTACTTCTCCCCTCCGGAAGATCTCGGAGATGCCGTCATGGGGGTGGGGGCTTAATGAGGTGATTTATGCAGACAGTGTTATTCAGGGTTGATGACTTTTTACGGCTTCCGTCCGGAAGATCTGGATTACATCATCAAGTCCCGCCCATCCTTAGTAACTCCAGGGATTACAATAGAGTTTATAAGGGGGTAGGGACTTGCAGGAGATTTGCCGGCTCTCCTGGGATACCGGGAGAACTGCCCAAATTTCGGGAGTCTCCCGGATATTCCGGGAGAATTGGCAACCCTGGTGTTATTAAGTCCCATGGCACTCCCCTTGAGCGCACATAACTTAGCTTATTTATGTGTTCATAATGTTTCCTTGCGTATCTCTGGTTGTACGTATAATTTAAATGCCCCACTCCAATGAGGATTTTCACTCTTGCGTAGACATGTGATTACGGTTTGCATAAATCGCATCATTAAGCCCCGTTCCCTGCATGCATCTCTAGCTTCCCTCCGGGATCTCCGAGAAGCTGTTAAAAGTCGGCAACTATGAAGTATGGTCAGTACCACCGATACCTGCTGCTAAAGAGCTAAGTATTGGCAGGCCCCCATCAGGTCCGGGTCCCCTCCTGATGACAGCCCTACATATCAGGTTTTTTGTGTGAGTGAGGGGTCTGCACACATTGCAAAGACATACGCCATGGGAAGCTTAGTGCTGACACATAGTGCAATCTATTGTTTGATACGGAATGCCAGGCTTGTTTTTGTTCCTTGCATACATAAGAAATGTATGAATGCCCTACATAAAAGTGCATTCAACATTCTTCCTGTAATTTGCAATGGTTTTACCTGCCCTATGAGGACACAAAGATGCGTGATCTGCATTTCGTATCAACTGGATGCATTTTTCATCGACTGAATAATAATTTAAGAAGCATCATTTACATTTGGCAGCAGAATATGAGTCTTTGAACAAATAATGACAGCTGTATCATGTCTGATTACAATGGAACGTAGTAATGTCTAATGTATGAGAACAAAAGTATTGCAAGAGGAGAAACAGTAAGAGGTAAAAACCCCATGAACTAAAGTATATATTATAACAGAACAAAGCAACTGAGGCTGAACAATGAACCATATATTGAAGCGACTATAATAAAAAAGGAAAAAAAGCACAAAAGGATAAACTGTATACTATAAAAGCAGGAAACAGCTGAATTGAGAACTGCAAAACGGCAGAAGGTCGATTGCATATTGTTGTGTATACTAGAAACAAATGTTAATAATACTGTAGCAGAGCACCATCACCTGAATTGTGTACTGTAAATAAAGTCAGTGCATTGGGGAGGCCAGGCTCGGGAAGTTTGGTGCAGCCTGACCTGATCACTTGAAATAAAAAAGTCTGACTGCTGAGGGAGAAATTCTGTCCATATGCTAGACAGGCAAAGGGGTTGCACCACAAAGGGCTGGTGCTAGGATGTGTGGCACCTGCCTGCATAAATTTGCACCCTCACTGTAGCACAGACGGGCAGAGGCGTATCTACCCCTCATCAAGGATGGCACCCGGGTGCAAGAAAAGGGAAGGCGCTGCCCGGTGATGCCACCCGTGGCTAAGAGATAGTGTCGCCTAGTGCAGCGCTGGTCTGGAGTCAGACTGCGGCTGGATGCTTTTAAAATGACTGGTTGCTAGGATACCCGCAGTCACAGGCTTTTGTGTGACTGCGGGACTTCATTTCCCTTGCAAGTTTCTGCCACCATGGGACTTCAATTCTAGCCGCACTTGGAGGACACAGATAAGGTAAGAAAACCTGCGGGGAGGAAACATGATGGGAGTACTGGGGTGGGCTGGAGGCACACGATGGGAGTGCTGAGGGGGCTGGAGGCACATGATGGGAGTACTGGGGGAGGCTGGGGGCACATGATGGGAGTACTGGGGGAGGCTGGAGGCATGTGATCGGAGTACTGGAAGGGAGAGATGCTGGAGGCACATGATGGGAGTACTGGGGGGAGGGGCTGGTGGCACATGTTAGGAGTATAGGTATTCAGAAAAAATGGGGGGGGCACAAGTCCCTTACTTTGGGGCGCTGGACCAATAGATACACCCCTGCTCCTCCATTCTGTCTTGTGTTCTGCTCCTCTGCTCTGTACATTGTCTGTGTACTGCTCCTCCACACATTCCTGTGATCTCTTCCTCTGCTCTGTCCCTTGCCTGTGTCCTGCTCCTTCTCTCTGTCCTCCACTTTGTCAAATGTCCTGCTCCTATGCTCTTTCTGTCTGGCGGCTATATAATGTTTAAAATTCCTATGGGAGTACGGGAGTAGTGGGGTGGGGTGGAGGCACATAATGGGAGTACTGGGGTGGGCTGGAGGCACATGATGGGAGTACTGGGGTGGGCTGGAGGCACATGATGAGTACTGGGGTGGAGGCTGGAGGCACATGATGGGAATAAATGGGTAATGGAGGGGGCGCCAGTCTCTTACTTTGCCAGGGGTGCTGGACCCATAGATACACCCCCGCAGACGGGCACCACAGACTACTGTTATTGCTCCATCTATGTAAATATCCGTCACTAGAGTCACTCCAGTAAATGACCATTACATAAGAGAGAGGAAAGACCGCCCCCTCTTCTCATTGGTGAACATGGCCGCTCCGGTGCCTGTCATTTTCACATATGAGACGAGGGAAAGGCTCCTCTTCTCTTCTTTTCACCTCTCTTGCTGTGCTGCCTCTCCAGCCTGACGCCGTCTCTGCATCCCATCGCGGAGCGTATTGAGCAAGACCCTGGCCCCGCACCCATCTGAAGGCCCGCTATACCTAACCAGCCCCTAACCCATCACCCATTTCTAGGTAGCTTATGGCACTTACGAGTGTCATAGGGCAACCTTATCTAACCGCGCACTGTCCATATGAACACTGCCTCCCCCCACCTTTTCCGGCTAATCTAAATCCCTCCCCCCTACTACATCTTCCTAAGAACGCCCCGAGTTGCGTTACGCAGCCTCTTTCTACGTAAAGTACGTGTGGTCTTTAAAGACCGCACGGACGCTATATAAGTACCGACCTGCTACATATAGAGCGTAAATGACCTACTACACATGCGTAGTCGGTCATTCCGTATATATGTCCGAAATCCAAAATACATCTTTCCCCAACCATGATCTATAATGACAATGGCAATTCATGAATGTTTGACTGGCTGCACACTGACACTATTAAATAGTGTGAGGGGCTCCACAACTGTCACCAGACTGCTTAAAATCTTTTTAAATTGTCCCCCAAGCTTGGAGGAATGACTAAGTAGAGCAGGAACAGTTTAGAACCAGTGCTCCTCATAGTGAAAGAGGCTCCACTTGCACCCCTAGTGGTCATGTCTTACTCTAACTCTAACTCTATCTTCTTTCACAGTGCACAAACTGTAGTTTAGGGTTATGCAACTTGCCGGCCAAATTCTGCTCATACTCAATAAACATTCATCACTTAGGATACGGAATGCATAACTGCCACTTAATGCAAAAATCACCTTGGTATGATAACGCTGTGTACAAGCAATTGATATATTTCCGCCTGCATATCATTTGCCATTAATATCTCCGGAAATGTAGAGCACACACAGAATATGTTATTTTTCATGAATAATTTTCAATAATAAACCAATAAACATACAAACAGATATCTCTGAACAAAGTCAGGACCCCACTGCAGTCACACTACCGTACACGGCTTTACTAATAGTGAACCTTTATGCCGAACCCTCTATACAGGACTTGGTATGATTGTTAAGCCATGGTTGTTATGACCTTTTATTTATATATAACAAGGCTTTAATACTCCATAAAAAACCCCACAGCTAGACGCACACTACAAAACAATTTAACAACTCTCCATTATTGGGAGACATCTACTAAAACTTGAAGTTTGAGATAAAACATTGGTAATAAATGGTACATGAAAGTCAATGTCACTTTAGAATCAGGTCTTTCATTAAACAAAACTTGCTCTATTTTTATCTAAAATATTGACTAATAACAATGGACTGGATTCACATTTGCGCACTACGAACCCTTCTGAATGATGCAAAGTAACCAATTCCATGAGCGAGACGCAGGCGGGGAAAGTATCTAAATCATACTAATAGCTTGACTACGTAGGATCCTCCATTACAAACAAGGGGGTAGATCCAGAACTCCGCTTGCAATACGTTTACTCGCGTAGCGTATTTACGCGTGCGTACCTTCTATACACCCCCCTTGGCACACCCCTTGAATGTACGTATTTTGTCCGAGATCCGCTTTCCAAACCCTACCTTAATACGCTTTCCAAACCCTACCTTAATTTTTTCCAACGTAACCGCTGTCATACGCACGCGTACGAATGGGCTGAACGAATTTACGCAGCACGCCCATACTGTACACTTTAAATACAAACCCCCGCCTACATAGCGTATTTCAGACGTATTTTTGTCTCACGTAAAATTGGCACGCCCACACGTAAGTATTTACGCAACACATACGTGAATGGCCCATATGTGAATGGCCCATACGTTCACATTTACGCTAGGTTATGGAGCGTATTTTCTACGGTGCGCATGCGCAGTACTTACCAAAACGCTATTTTACGTCCCCGCCATGCGTAAATACGCTTACAAGCGTTGTTCTGGATCTGGCCCAAGTCCATTATGTATATGGACACGTGCATAAAAGTTAAGGTGTGGTTCAGGGCATGAAAATTCCGTACGTGCAAGGGAAGTGCACTGCCCTCGTATATAAGGGATATAGGATCACACTTAGTGTACATTAGCCACCACTGTGGAGACTTACGAGCAGTGGGCCAAATCCTGGGTTAAATCCGACAGGGGAATTACGTACAGTGTGTACAGCATGCGTATAACCTTTTTACGATGTTGTAATGGTCGGCGTACACAAGGGCGTCTTTTCCACTGGGCAATTTGGGCTAGTGCCCAAGGGTCCCACACATCAAAGGGCCCTTCAGCTAGTGGCATCACAGGGGGGAGCATGAAGGGGGTTGATGGAGCCTCCACTCCACACCCTCCTGTACAGCATTAACCTTCTTACGATGTTGTAATGGTCGGCGTACACAAGGGCGTCTTTTCCACTGGGCAATTTGGGCTAGTGCCCAAGGGTCCCACACATCAAAGGGCCCTTCAGCTAGTCTAGTGACAGGGGGGAGCATGAAGGGGGTTGATGGA
>WWET01000031.1:575556-591992 GCA_011038615.1 Limnodynastes dumerilii
CAACAGGAGAAAAAGCACTGGAAGACCTTGCAGATACATGTGGAATACTGGAGAGCTAAAGACACACGATTGGTTATACTGAGGAGGCTGCAGACACATGAATGGGAACTACTAGAGAGGCTGGAGACACATTATGGGGGCTACTGGGGAGGCTGCAGACACATGAATGGGAACTACTAGAGAGACTGGAGACACATTATGGGGGCTACTGGGGAGGCTGCAGACACATGATGGAGGGCTAACATAGGTAAATTAGTTATAAGAAAAAAGTTATTAGCTGCAATTTTTTTATTTATTTATCAAATAAAAAATAATGAAATATCTGTGTATGTACCGTGTATCTGTGTATGTAAGGGAGGGGCTTAGGTGTGCCGCGGAATTCTGAGAAAGGGCTTAGGTGTGCCGAGGGTGAGAAATGGTTGAGGAGCACTGCACTAGAGCGATTATCGGGCCAATCCTTCAATTATTGAGTAAGGGCCCGAATTATCGCGCAAGTGTATGGTAACGATTTTTTGGATGAGAATCCAATAATCGTCCAAAAAGGGCTTCTGTACGATTATTTGATCTTTTGACATGTTTGATTTAAAACGATAAAAAGCACCAGATTTTTTGAAAAATCGCATAGTATATGACCATTTCACGATAATTGTTAGATCTTCGGCGATAAATTTATGGGGAAGTAGTGGCGTGCTTATGCAAATGAACTGGACATTTCATGCAGTCTCTGTGTTTAAACACCTGCTTATATATGCAGGTCCATCCTTGTGCATCAAGAGCTGGGGGACATGGATTTGTTGGAGTAAACTATAATATCAACTGGGACATTTCATGCAGCGTCTGTGTTTAAACACCTAAGATAACCATAGAAAGGGCGAAGATTCCAAGACCTTTCGTATTTGCATCCATCACGGCAGCAAAGAAGAAAGAGCTAGCTAGAACAGGAAGTTATATTTATACTTCCTATCGTCTACGTCGGGCAAACCCACATGCTAACGACTGCCCTTTATGTAAATTTGTAAAGAAAATCCGATGATACAATTAAATTATCGGACTGTGTATGGGCAAAAGCCATATTTTGCAGCCGACGAAAGTAGACCAAAAATCTGCGTTTTTAAAAGTTTCGCACGATTATTGTATGAAACAAATGTGATGTATGGTGGCGATATTATTCGGGACTGTAGCAGAAAAATCGACAAGATTATCGGCGAATTCATGCGATTTTCGATAATCGCTCTAGTGTATGGCCAGCTTAATACTGTTTGTAACAAATGAGATATGACTCCCCTGCAATCAACATGGTTTAGCCCAGAAATAACTAATTTCAAGCACTTAAGTCTGGATCCAGCCCTATGTCCCATACTCAGATACCCATACTCAGATACCCATACTCAGATACCCATACTCAGATACCCATATTTAGATACCCATACTCAGATATCCATACTCAGATATCCATACTCAGATACCCATACTCAGATACCCATACTCAGATACCCATACTCAGATAGAAAATATAAAACTGCAACACTTTTAAGCAAAACCAATTTGCAAATCTTCAATGTGCACAGAGCAGCCATCTTGCATGTCATGATATGTCTTGATATGATTCTGTGGGCTCTATTTACTAACTTCATTTTCAGGTGATAATGCCTGTTTTAACACTAAAACGTTCATTATCACCTGAAAATTAACTACTTACCATTTACTATGATGCATCCACTATTCACTCACTTCGCTAGGCTTCGGCAGCCTGTTGATCTTAACGGGTGTCGACACAGTATTGCAATGTACTATCCCTCGGTGCCGAAATTTACATTCGGCACCGAAGGTAAAAATAACGCCATCTCAGGTTGGCGTTAGTTCCTTCATGCCAGTGATCTCCCCATATTCCCCCCTTTTCCTCCCCCTAATAGCCGTTATTAGGGGGAGGAAAAGTGGGGTATGTGTGGGGAGACCTCTGGTATGAAGGAGGATGCGGTCATGTAAAAAAAAAAGTGTGTTTTTTTAAAAAAGATAAACATTAAAAACATTTATAAAAGTAAAAAAAAAAGATAAAACTCGCCTGTCCAGAAGACGCGTCCAACTCAGAAGATTCCAGCCCCGATATGAAGACCCTGCGCATGTGCAGTTGTTTTTCATATTTGGCCTGGAATTTTCTAAGTCCAGCTGTGAAGTCTCTGCGCATGCGCAGGACTTCATTCGATATGAAGTGGCCTGCGAGGGACCACGTCGGAGGGGTGAGTATTTGTAAAGCTGCCAGGCTCGATGCGAGCACAAGCGAGCCTGGAGGAGCATCGATCCCCTGAGGAAGAAAAAAAAGGTAAATAGAGCCCATAATCTTGTATATTAACCAGCGTGTAAGAAATATGAATTGACCTTTTGGCCCTGGCTGGAATCTTTGGACCGTATTCAGAGATCCGTTTTATAAAAGTACGCAATTATACGCACATAGCAAGGCCACACCCATGACACGCACCTCACATTGACGGGTTTTCGTTCACTTACGAGTGCCATAGGGCACCCTTATGTCTACGTGTGTAGTTACGACCATACGTCAAGGTACGAACGTGTGTATCTATCTAACCGCACCCCCGCCCTGTCTCACGTAACTTTGAACATACGGATTTCAACCACGCCCCTCCGCACATATGTCCCCAAGTGCGATTCTCAAGCACGCGCCTAATGGACTTCCATGCGTAAATTCAACGTAAACAGCGTAACTAAAGTTACTACGCATGCGCGGTTACTAAAAATAGGCACGCAACTCCACGTGAAAACGTATCTGTGACTACGGCCCTCTTTCTTTATTGCTCTGGCCTAGTTTTGTTTTATGGTCCTGGTTTGGAGCTATTCTTGCATAAATTCATGTACTCTGTCAGAGAATTGTTTATATGTCATAAATGGTAATCAGGATATTTGCTTTAAAGGGCCTGATTCAGATTTAGGAAGGTGCTTGAAATTAAGAGAAGAAAGTTACTCCTGGGCTAAAGCAGGTTTGCCAACATTTTAGAGCTTCCCTCCGGGAGGACCCAGAGGAAAGCCACGGATTTCTGCAAAAGGTCGGGGCTTAATGGCGTGATTTATGCAAATTGTGTCATTAAGCCCCGTCCCCTGTCAATCACTCCTGTAATCTCTAGCGTTTCAGGGGGGGATGGACGGGGCTTAATGACATCATCAAGCCCCTCACATCTCTAGTAATGCTAGGGATTAGTATAGTAATTGATGGCTTGGGGGGCTTGCGGGAGCTTTGCCAGCTCTCCCAGGATACTGGTAGACCTGCCCAAGTTTTGGCAGTCTCCCGGATATTCCGGGAGAGTCGGTAACCATGGGCTAAAGCATGTTGATTGCAGGGGAATCATATTTCATCTGTTGCAAACAGTATTAGAGTTGAGAGGTGATGTTTCCTATCCCAAGTCTAAATAACAGTGTGATAGTAAAGCTGGTTAGTATCTGTGTGCAGTAAGCAATTCAAAGATATATCACTGCATGCAAAGAATACAATTATCTTGACTCCCCCTGAAATCAACATGGTTTTGTCCAGGAGTAATTTTCCTCTCTTAATTTAAAGCTCCTTCTTAAGTCTGAATCAGGCCCAAAATGTGTAACTTCAGATATAGAAATTGTTCATTTTATCTTTTTAACTAAAGGAGGTGATACCTTAATACTCTACTAATCCCAGATCAGGAAGAAGATCTGTGTAAGTGTTTTGCTTTCTGTATCTTAATCCTTTTATTTTTTAAGAAACTGTCTGCATACTGTATATCCTTTTACCATAATTTTTGTAAATAAGGATTGTGATTACTTTTGTATATTAAATAGCAATTAATTAGTTCATGTCTTTGTGTTCTTGTAGAGAGGGACGGGGGCCCGCCGTGGCTGCCGCGACTGAGCAGAGGAGGGATGTCAGGAGACTCCTCTGCTCTGCAGCGCGGTGGTCCCGGCGGGGGTGCGGGCCTGGAGGCGGTGACTGACAGCGCGGTGGGCCAATCAGCGGCCGCCGCGTCACTGGATTCATCCCCCAGCAGCTGGTCACGCGAGAGGAGCGTGACAGGAAGGAGAGGAACGGCGCGGGAAGGCGAGCGGTGCGGCTGGTCAGCGTGTCAAGGTGAGGAGAGCGGTAACGGTGCGGTAAGGAGGTTGGAAGTCCTAAAGGGTGGTAAGTATAATTACCGCTGGACCACCACTGTTTAAATCAGCCCCTTGGCACTGGGCACTGGACACCACCTGGAGCAGGCTCCTTGGCACTGGATAACAGCAGCCTGTGATTAACCCCAGCAGTGCCTAACAGCAGCCTGTGATTAACCCCAGCAGTGCCTAACAGCAGCCTGTGATTAACCCCAGCAGTGCCTAACAGCAGCCTGTGATTAACCCCAGCAGTGCCTAACAGCAGCCTGTGATTAACCCCAGCAGTGCCTAACAGCAGCCTGTGATTAACCCCAGCAGTGCCTAACAGCAGCCTGTGATTAACCCCAGCAGTGCCTAACAGCAGCCTGTGATTAACCCCAGCAGTGCCTAACAGCAGCCTGTGATTAACCCCAGCAGTGCCTAACAGCAGCCTGTGATTAACCCCAGCAGTGCCTAACAGCAGCCTGTGATTAACCCCAGCAGTGCCTAACAGCAGCCTGTGATTAACCCCAGCAGTGCCTAACAGCAGCCTGTGATTAACCCCAGCAGTGCCTAACAGCAGCCTGTGATTAACCCCAGCAGTGCCTAACAGCAGCCTGTGATTAACCCCAGCAGTGCCTAACAGCAGCCTGTGATTAACCCCAGCAGTGCCTAACAGCAGCCTGTGATTAACCCCAGCAGTGCCTAACAGCAGCCTGTGATTAACCCCAGCAGTGCCTAACAGCAGCCTGTGATTAACCCCAGCAGTGCCTAACAGCAGCCTGTGATTAACCCCAGCAGTGCCTAACAGCAGCCTGTGATTAACCCCAGCAGTGCCTAACAGCAGCCTGTGATTAACCCCAGCAGTGCCTAACAGCAGCCTGTGATTAACCCCAGCAGTGCCTAACAGCAGCCTGTGATTAACCCCAGCAGTGCCTAACAGCAGCCTGTGATTAACCCCAGCAGTGCCTAACAGCAGCCTGTGATTAACCCCAGCAGTGCCTAACAGCAGCCTGTGATTAACCCCAGCAGTGCCTAACAGCAGCCTGTGATTAACCCCAGCAGTGCCTAACAGCAGCCTGTGATTAACCCCAGCAGTGCCTAACAGCAGCCTGTGATTAACCCCAGCAGTGCCTAACAGCAGCCTGTGATTAACCCCAGCAGTGCCTAACAGCAGCCTGTGATTAACCCCAGCAGTGCCTAACAGCAGCCTGTGATTAACCCCAGCAGTGCCTAACAGCAGCCTGTGATTAACCCCAGCAGTGCCTAACAGCAGCCTGTGATTAACCCCAGCAGTGCCTAACAGCAGCCTGTGATTAACCCCAGCAGTGCCTAACAGCAGCCTGTGATTAACCCCAGCAGTGCCTAACAGCAGCCTGTGATTAACCCCAGCAGTGCCTAACAGCAGCCTGTGATTAACCCCAGCAGTGCCTAACAGCAGCCTGTGATTAACCCCAGCAGTGCCTAACAGCAGCCTGTGATTAACCCCAGCAGTGCCTAACAGCAGCCTGTGATTAACCCCAGCAGTGCCTAACAGCAGCCTGTGATTAACCCCAGCAGTGCCTAACAGCAGCCTGTGATTAACCCCAGCAGTGCCTAACAGCAGCCTGTGATTAACCCCAGCAGTGCCTAACAGCAGCCTGTGATTAACCCCAGCAGTGCCTAACAGCAGCCTGTGATTAACCCCAGCAGTGCCTAACAGCAGCCTGTGATTAACCCCAGCAGTGCCTAACAGCAGCCTGTGATTAACCCCAGCAGTGCCTAACAGCAGCCTGTGATTAACCCCAGCAGTGCCTAACAGCAGCCTGTGATTAACCCCAGCAGTGCCTAACAGCAGCCTGTGATTAACCCCAGCAGTGCCTAACAGCAGCCTGTGATTAACCCCAGCAGTGCCTAACAGCAGCCTGTGATTAACCCCAGCAGTGCCTAACAGCAGCCTGTGATTAACCCCAGCAGTGCCTAACAGCAGCCTGTGATTAACCCCAGCAGTGCCTAACAGCAGCCTGTGATTAACCCCAGCAGTGCCTAACAGCAGCCTGTGATTAACCCCAGCAGTGCCTAACAGCAGCCTGTGATTAACCCCAGCAGTGCCTAACAGCAGCCTGTGATTAACCCCAGCAGTGCCTAACAGCAGCCTGTGATTAACCCCAGCAGTGCCTAACAGCAGCCTGTGATTAACCCCAGCAGTGCCTAACAGCAGCCTGTGATTAACCCCAGCAGTGCCTAACAGCAGCCTGTGATTAACCCCAGCAGTGCCTAACAGCAGCCTGTGATTAACCCCAGCAGTGCCTAACAGCAGCCTGTGATTAACCCCAGCAGTGCCTAACAGCAGCCTGTGATTAACCCCAGCAGTGCCTAACAGCAGCCTGTGATTAACCCCAGCAGTGCCTAACAGCAGCCTGTGATTAACCCCAGCAGTGCCTAACAGCAGCCTGTGATTAACCCCAGCAGTGCCTAACAGCAGCCTGTGATTAACCCCAGCAGTGCCTAACAGCAGCCTGTGATTAACCCCAGCAGTGCCTAACAGCAGCCTGTGATTAACCCCAGCAGTGCCTAACAGCAGCCTGTGATTAACCCCAGCAGTGCCTAACAGCAGCCTGTGATTAACCCCAGCAGTGCCTAACAGCAGCCTGTGATTAACCCCAGCAGTGCCTAACAGCAGCCTGTGATTAACCCCAGCAGTGCCTAACAGCAGCCTGTGATTAACCCCAGCAGTGCCTAACAGCAGCCTGTGATTAACCCCAGCAGTGCCTAACAGCAGCCTGTGATTAACCCCAGCAGTGCCTAACAGCAGCCTGTGATTAACCCCAGCAGTGCCTAACAGCAGCCTGTGATTAACCCCAGCAGTGCCTAACAGCAGCCTGTGATTAACCCCAGCAGTGCCTAACAGCAGCCTGTGATTAACCCCAGCAGTGCCTAACAGCAGCCTGTGATTAACCCCAGCAGTGCCTAACAGCAGCCTGTGATTAACCCCAGCAGTGCCTAACAGCAGCCTGTGATTAACCCCAGCAGTGCCTAACAGCAGCCTGTGATTAACCCCAGCAGTGCCTAACAGCAGCCTGTGATTAACCCCAGCAGTGCCTAACAGCAGCCTGTGATTAACCCCAGCAGTGCCTAACAGCAGCCTGTGATTAACCCCAGCAGTGCCTAACAGCAGCCTGTGATTAACCCCAGCAGTGCCTAACAGCAGCCTGTGATTAACCCCAGCAGTGCCTAACAGCAGCCTGTGATTAACCCCAGCAGTGCCTAACAGCAGCCTGTGATTAACCCCAGCAGTGCCTAACAGCAGCCTGTGATTAACCCCAGCAGTGCCTAACAGCAGCCTGTGATTAACCCCAGCAGTGCCTAACAGCAGCCTGTGATTAACCCCAGCAGTGCCTAACAGCAGCCTGTGATTAACCCCAGCAGTGCCTAACAGCAGCCTGTGATTAACCCCAGCAGTGCCTAACAGCAGCCTGTGATTAACCCCAGCAGTGCCTAACAGCAGCCTGTGATTAACCCCAGCAGTGCCTAACAGCAGCCTGTGATTAACCCCAGCAGTGCCTAACAGCAGCCTGTGATTAACCCCAGCAGTGCCTAACAGCAGCCTGTGATTAACCCCAGCAGTGCCTAACAGCAGCCTGTGATTAACCCCAGCAGTGCCTAACAGCAGCCTGTGATTAACCCCAGCAGTGCCTAACAGCAGCCTGTGATTAACCCCAGCAGTGCCTAACAGCAGCCTGTGATTAACCCCAGCAGTGCCTAACAGCAGCCTGTGATTAACCCCAGCAGTGCCTAACAGCAGCCTGTGATTAACCCCAGCAGTGCCTAACAGCAGCCTGTGATTAACCCCAGCAGTGCCTAACAGCAGCCTGTGATTAACCCCAGCAGTGCCTAACAGCAGCCTGTGATTAACCCCAGCAGTGCCTAACAGCAGCCTGTGATTAACCCCAGCAGTGCCTAACAGCAGCCTGTGATTAACCCCAGCAGTGCCTAACAGCAGCCTGTGATTAACCCCAGCAGTGCCTAACAGCAGCCTGTGATTAACCCCAGCAGTGCCTAACAGCAGCCTGTGATTAACCCCAGCAGTGCCTAACAGCAGCCTGTGATTAACCCCAGCAGTGCCTAACAGCAGCCTGTGATTAACCCCAGCAGTGCCTAACAGCAGCCTGTGATTAACCCCAGCAGTGCCTAACAGCAGCCTGTGATTAACCCCAGCAGTGCCTAACAGCAGCCTGTGATTAACCCCAGCAGTGCCTAACAGCAGCCTGTGATTAACCCCAGCAGTGCCTAACAGCAGCCTGTGATTAACCCCAGCAGTGCCTAACAGCAGCCTGTGATTAACCCCAGCAGTGCCTAACAGCAGCCTGTGATTAACCCCAGCAGTGCCTAACAGCAGCCTGTGATTAACCCCAGCAGTGCCTAACAGCAGCCTGTGATTAACCCCAGCAGTGCCTAACAGCAGCCTGTGATTAACCCCAGCAGTGCCTAACAGCAGCCTGTGATTAACCCCAGCAGTGCCTAACAGCAGCCTGTGATTAACCCCAGCAGTGCCTAACAGCAGCCTGTGATTAACCCCAGCAGTGCCTAACAGCAGCCTGTGATTAACCCCAGCAGTGCCTAACAGCAGCCTGTGATTAACCCCAGCAGTGCCTAACAGCAGCCTGTGATTAACCCCAGCAGTGCCTAACAGCAGCCTGTGATTAACCCCAGCAGTGCCTAACAGCAGCCTGTGATTAACCCCAGCAGTGCCTAACAGCAGCCTGTGATTAACCCCAGCAGTGCCTAACAGCAGCCTGTGATTAACCCCAGCAGTGCCTAACAGCAGCCTGTGATTAACCCCAGCAGTGCCTAACAGCAGCCTGTGATTAACCCCAGCAGTGCCTAACAGCAGCCTGTGATTAACCCCAGCAGTGCCTAACAGCAGCCTGTGATTAACCCCAGCAGTGCCTAACAGCAGCCTGTGATTAACCCCAGCAGTGCCTAACAGCAGCCTGTGATTAACCCCAGCAGTGCCTAACAGCAGCCTGTGATTAACCCCAGCAGTGCCTAACAGCAGCCTGTGATTAACCCCAGCAGTGCCTAACAGCAGCCTGTGATTAACCCCAGCAGTGCCTAACAGCAGCCTGTGATTAACCCCAGCAGTGCCTAACAGCAGCCTGTGATTAACCCCAGCAGTGCCTAACAGCAGCCTGTGATTAACCCCAGCAGTGCCTAACAGCAGCCTGTGATTAACCCCAGCAGTGCCTAACAGCAGCCTGTGATTAACCCCAGCAGTGCCTAACAGCAGCCTGTGATTAACCCCAGCAGTGCCTAACAGCAGCCTGTGATTAACCCCAGCAGTGCCTAACAGCAGCCTGTGATTAACCCCAGCAGTGCCTAACAGCAGCCTGTGATTAACCCCAGCAGTGCCTAACAGCAGCCTGTGATTAACCCCAGCAGTGCCTAACAGCAGCCTGTGATTAACCCCAGCAGTGCCTAACAGCAGCCTGTGATTAACCCCAGCAGTGCCTAACAGCAGCCTGTGATTAACCCCAGCAGTGCCTAACAGCAGCCTGTGATTAACCCCAGCAGTGCCTAACAGCAGCCTGTGATTAACCCCAGCAGTGCCTAACAGCAGCCTGTGATTAACCCCAGCAGTGCCTAACAGCAGCCTGTGATTAACCCCAGCAGTGCCTAACAGCAGCCTGTGATTAACCCCAGCAGTGCCTAACAGCAGCCTGTGATTAACCCCAGCAGTGCCTAACAGCAGCCTGTGATTAACCCCAGCAGTGCCTAACAGCAGCCTGTGATTAACCCCAGCAGTGCCTAACAGCAGCCTGTGATTAACCCCAGCAGTGCCTAACAGCAGCCTGTGATTAACCCCAGCAGTGCCTAACAGCAGCCTGTGATTAACCCCAGCAGTGCCTAACAGCAGCCTGTGATTAACCCCAGCAGTGCCTAACAGCAGCCTGTGATTAACCCCAGCAGTGCCTAACAGCAGCCTGTGATTAACCCCAGCAGTGCCTAACAGCAGCCTGTGATTAACCCCAGCAGTGCCTAACAGCAGCCTGTGATTAACCCCAGCAGTGCCTAACAGCAGCCTGTGATTAACCCCAGCAGTGCCTAACAGCAGCCTGTGATTAACCCCAGCAGTGCCTAACAGCAGCCTGTGATTAACCCCAGCAGTGCCTAACAGCAGCCTGTGATTAACCCCAGCAGTGCCTAACAGCAGCCTGTGATTAACCCCAGCAGTGCCTAACAGCAGCCTGTGATTAACCCCAGCAGTGCCTAACAGCAGCCTGTGATTAACCCCAGCAGTGCCTAACAGCAGCCTGTGATTAACCCCAGCAGTGCCTAACAGCAGCCTGTGATTAACCCCAGCAGTGCCTAACAGCAGCCTGTGATTAACCCCAGCAGTGCCTAACAGCAGCCTGTGATTAACCCCAGCAGTGCCTAACAGCAGCCTGTGATTAACCCCAGCAGTGCCTAACAGCAGCCTGTGATTAACCCCAGCAGTGCCTAACAGCAGCCTGTGATTAACCCCAGCAGTGCCTAACAGCAGCCTGTGATTAACCCCAGCAGTGCCTAACAGCAGCCTGTGATTAACCCCAGCAGTGCCTAACAGCAGCCTGTGATTAACCCCAGCAGTGCCTAACAGCAGCCTGTGATTAACCCCAGCAGTGCCTAACAGCAGCCTGTGATTAACCCCAGCAGTGCCTAACAGCAGCCTGTGATTAACCCCAGCAGTGCCTAACAGCAGCCTGTGATTAACCCCAGCAGTGCCTAACAGCAGCCTGTGATTAACCCCAGCAGTGCCTAACAGCAGCCTGTGATTAACCCCAGCAGTGCCTAACAGCAGCCTGTGATTAACCCCAGCAGTGCCTAACAGCAGCCTGTGATTAACCCCAGCAGTGCCTAACAGCAGCCTGTGATTAACCCCAGCAGTGCCTAACAGCAGCCTGTGATTAACCCCAGCAGTGCCTAACAGCAGCCTGTGATTAACCCCAGCAGTGCCTAACAGCAGCCTGTGATTAACCCCAGCAGTGCCTAACAGCAGCCTGTGATTAACCCCAGCAGTGCCTAACAGCAGCCTGTGATTAACCCCAGCAGTGCCTAACAGCAGCCTGTGATTAACCCCAGCAGTGCCTAACAGCAGCCTGTGATTAACCCCAGCAGTGCCTAACAGCAGCCTGTGATTAACCCCAGCAGTGCCTAACAGCAGCCTGTGATTAACCCCAGCAGTGCCTAACAGCAGCCTGTGATTAACCCCAGCAGTGCCTAACAGCAGCCTGTGATTAACCCCAGCAGTGCCTAACAGCAGCCTGTGATTAACCCCAGCAGTGCCTAACAGCAGCCTGTGATTAACCCCAGCAGTGCCTAACAGCAGCCTGTGATTAACCCCAGCAGTGCCTAACAGCAGCCTGTGATTAACCCCAGCAGTGCCTAACAGCAGCCTGTGATTAACCCCAGCAGTGCCTAACAGCAGCCTGTGATTAACCCCAGCAGTGCCTAACAGCAGCCTGTGATTAACCCCAGCAGTGCCTAACAGCAGCCTGTGATTAACCCCAGCAGTGCCTAACAGCAGCCTGTGATTAACCCCAGCAGTGCCTAACAGCAGCCTGTGATTAACCCCAGCAGTGCCTAACAGCAGCCTGTGATTAACCCCAGCAGTGCCTAACAGCAGCCTGTGATTAACCCCAGCAGTGCCTAACAGCAGCCTGTGATTAACCCCAGCAGTGCCTAACAGCAGCCTGTGATTAACCCCAGCAGTGCCTAACAGCAGCCTGTGATTAACCCCAGCAGTGCCTAACAGCAGCCTGTGATTAACCCCAGCAGTGCCTAACAGCAGCCTGTGATTAACCCCAGCAGTGCCTAACAGCAGCCTGTGATTAACCCCAGCAGTGCCTAACAGCAGCCTGTGATTAACCCCAGCAGTGCCTAACAGCAGCCTGTGATTAACCCCAGCAGTGCCTAACAGCAGCCTGTGATTAACCCCAGCAGTGCCTAACAGCAGCCTGTGATTAACCCCAGCAGTGCCTAACAGCAGCCTGTGATTAACCCCAGCAGTGCCTAACAGCAGCCTGTGATTAACCCCAGCAGTGCCTAACAGCAGCCTGTGATTAACCCCAGCAGTGCCTAACAGCAGCCTGTGATTAACCCCAGCAGTGCCTAACAGCAGCCTGTGATTAACCCCAGCAGTGCCTAACAGCAGCCTGTGATTAACCCCAGCAGTGCCTAACAGCAGCCTGTGATTAACCCCAGCAGTGCCTAACAGCAGCCTGTTGTATTAGTCTCCGCCCGATTCACAAGTCCGACCTTAAGGCATTTCCGACCTTAACTTCAACGTACATGGCGTTGCACTATTACTACGCAGGCGCAGTCGATGCAAAATCGATCCGACCCTAAATATACGCACGGAACTATCGTTAGTTCCGGATCTCTGACTCAGGCCCTTGGTGTTTAACCCTTGACCAATAGATAGCTCTTTAGAAAGTGCCCTAGACATGCAAAATATATGGAAACAAAAACATTTCTGAATGATTTAATTAATAAACAATTCTGGTCACTACACTACATTTCATTTTTTTAATGCCTGAATAGCAGGATATTGCTGTAAAGTATTCTAAGGTAAAAAATTCGATAAATAAAAAAAACACTTGAAATATGCAATGTATATTGTACATAGTATAGGCAGCCACATTACCCACCCAGCCTCAGCGCATAGGAATCCGTTTGCGTGTTTCAGTAAGTCCTATCCATAGTTGAGTGTTTCAGCAGAAACACACAACTCTGGAGCAAACAAACAATGCTTCTACATTAAATTTGTGCATCCACAGCGCAAAAACTCTGCATCAGCTTCCATCTTAACTGTCTACATTGTGCAGTTTTGGAGACAGCAGAATGTTGACAGTTAATTTTATCCTAAAGAAAATCCCTCAAGGCTGCTTGGTTCATTAATTAAATATTAAATGAACAATATCTGATTTTATAGCTGCCACAGATATTTAATAGATATCAGATGGGAAGAAAAATGAATAGGAATCAGCTGCAAAAAAAAAAAATTCCTCCATAGAAGCAGAAGGATCGCTGTGGCAGACAAGTGCCAAGTTTGCTAAATGCCTTCCATAGAGCAGAGCGATCATCCCAGCTGTGTGCATGAGTACAGCGAGTCAAGCCAGCCTATAAATACAAGCGCACATGTGTAGATGCTATTTATAGACTTATGATTACAACAATGGAGGTATTTTTCATTCAGTCCTTAGCAGGCAACGCCATAGAGACCCAACCGAGCCCCCATTTAAAATGTCTTTAGACAAAGGTTAACGATTAGTTCCAAGTGACCACGTTTTACATTTTTATTTCATCTGTTAGTCCTCCTGTATATTAGGTTTGATATACTATGCCATAAAACAATACTGAGGTTTAATCCTATCAAGATGTAAATGAAATATAAAAATCTAATGCACAATAAAAAGAACAATGTAAACGAAGGTTATGTGGGAATGAAATGTCAACAACGGTATAAACAGTAAGCTATTGATTTGGATGGATATGCTGAAATAAAAAAAAAATATATACCCATTAATCACAGTACTATGAAGAAAGGGTTGTAAATGAAGGCTAAAACTAAGGATTAATGACCAAAAAACACATAAAGGACGTGATTCAGAGTTGGGATCAATTTTGTTGAAATATGCCATTAATTGCCCATGCATACAATTGCATTGCTAGTTACAGCCATAGGCAAGGGCAGTGGCAGGACTCCCCCTCTGGCCAGTCCAGGCATAGCACACACACTGCCGTTTCGCTCATATGCAGAATAGATACCCAGGCTGTTTCAGCACTGTAAGACTGCAAGTGGCCGGTCTTTCAATTTTAAGGTGTTAGTGGAATATGGGGTTTGGCTGTTAAGTCATAGAAAGTCCTCCCAGCTAGTGTGGCATGTTTGGATACATCGGGGCAGATCCAGAGTTACGCTGTGCCGTACGTCGTAAGTACAGCCAGCGTAGCTCATAAGCACCCCCTCCCCGATACTCCCCCTGTGCCATCGTACTTACCCACTGTTACACCGGCTACCTTAACTTCAGCTGGCGTAACAATGGGTTATTACGCCGGGAAACACATCGTAACCCCCTAACCCAGCCCTCTCTTCCTAATTTCCCTTTCTCCCCCCTCTCAGCTTCCGTAACTACAGCTTAGTTACGGAGCTGCCCACCCCTTCGTCCGTAATTACGCTGTCGTTACGGACGCTAGATCCATGACTCTGTGAGCCATGAGCCATGGATTACGCTGGGCAAAATATGCCCGGCGCATGTGCAGAATGGCATTTCTGCCGTTCTTACGCATACAGCCGCCATAAAAATGACGGCGGCCATAGATCTGGATCGGCCCCATCATCAATATTGCTATTATAAACATTTGTAGTTATACCAGGGGTCATGTAGTTGCAATTTGATGGTTCAGCTTTGATTCAGGTGTAAGTTCCCTACTTCCCAACAACCAGAACACACTGTTCCACCAATTTATTTGGAAGACACAATATACATAGGGCTAGATTTACTAAGCTGCAGGAAAGGAAAAGTGGAGATGTTGTCCGTAGCAATCAATCAGATGCTAGCTCTCACTTTCCCATTACATACTAGAAAGTGTCAGCTCAAAATTGATTGGTTGCTATAGGCAACATATCTTCTTTCTTATCCTGCTGCTTTGTTAATCTGGCCCCTAGATTGCCAACAGTCCGATGTCAACAGACATCAACCCCCTCCCTCACACTTACAATTGAGATTTAACTATAGATTCTTCAACATGACCCATTCCACCAGGTACAAAATACTCTGCTCCTGAGCTTCCGACAATCAGTTACTGTAGAAACAATCTGTGTTGAAAAGAAAATATTTTTTCAAGCTGATTGCCATTTATAGAGCACCCATGGACAATTATTCTTGTGAATCCATCTCCTCAGCAACTGCAGGTATAATCAGCTTCAGCTTTCAGAACACACTTCCTATTGGCATGTACTGAAAGGTCAGAGAATGAGAGAGCATTCTACACCAGTGCTCAGATAAAGTTTTCTCAGCCATGATGCTGATTTTGTGACATGGGGGAAAGATAGACCACCATGGTGCAGTCCATTAGTAAATCATTAAAATTTGTTTATTTACCATTAGCAGCTACTGGCTTCCTGCAGAGATCAGACAATAAGGCTGACATCATCCATTCAATTCACAGGATGAGTCATACACTCTTTTTTTTAGGACACTGAAAGGGTGATAACAGCTCAATTGTCTGATCTCTGCAGGAAGCCAGTATCTGATATTTGGTAAGTAAGCAAAGGTTTAATGACTTCTGAAGCCCTATTCAACTTTCGCCAGGAGATGGGCCCGCCATGCATGCAATTTCCCACTGTGTATGACAGAATTTTACCTGCTTTTGGGAAAGGTTTAACTGAGCGCAACTGTATTAGGCCAGGTCCTCAGTTCCCCTGCCATGTGTGGGCAATAATGTCTAGAAATGGCCCTGTCAGAAACGAAAACAGATGTGCAGAAATTAATAAGTAAAGTAAAAAAAACTGAACTAAATTGCAAGTATAATTTATTGTAATTTTTATATTTTATTGAGTCACAAAATATTAATTCTGAGAGAAATGTGCATTAAAGCCTAGATGATGCAAACTGACTAATGCTTAACATATAAAAAATAAGCAGACAGCAACTATATAACAGAGTGTTCCTTTGCATAAAGATCTCATCATTCCTTTGCCTCCAGTGCTGGAACTCTAAACAGGAGGATTATTTATACGTCTGGAGAGCACCTAATAAAGATGTAAATCATGTGTGGAAAAGGCTGTGAGCAAAATAGCGGAAAAGTAGAAACCAGAGGTTTGAGCGCATATCCACCAGTGTAAAAATCTCTGCAAATGATGTTATAATACAAGAAGGTTATAATAGAAGATGGCAGGATTATTTATCGAAAAATATTAGTGGGAAATTAGAATATTATGTAACAATAATTTTGGTGCTGGAAGCAGACGTCCTAAGCTGGGAAATGCAGTTGCAGGTCCAACGGTGCCCTATATTGACAATGATACAGACGCAAGCTAAATCTCCATTTTTTGGCTCTATCATTGTACGAAAACATCTCCACATAGAACATTTCTATTGGGAACAGTTACTTATTTCCCTGTTCCCAATAGCTACAGGCTGCAGGGGCTGTGGTGGGTATAAGGTTAGGGGTTAGGCTGCAGCTGGGGGGCTTAGGGTTAGGCTGAGTGGGGGGAGACTTAGGGTTAGGCTTTGGGGGGGGCAGACTTAGGGGTATGAAGTGGGAAGGGGAAAGCACAATTACTTAACTTTCGGAGCACCATGTTCGGC
>WWET01000031.1:624709-655832 GCA_011038615.1 Limnodynastes dumerilii
AGCGCCTGTCAGTGTCCAGAGCCGCCGCTCCCCGCTCCCCGCTATGCACACTGCAGCAGCTCATACAGAAACTTCCTGTATGAGTGCTTCCTGCTTATAAAAGAGCGCCACGGAGGAGGAAGGGAAGGTAAAGAAAAGGGAAGAGGCTGAAGGGACATTATTGTGAATACTGGGGGTCGGATGGAGCCTGGAGGCACATAATGGGGAATACTGGGGGTTGGCTGGAGGCACATTATGGTGAATACTGAGGGTGGGGGGAAACAATGGGTAGCTACAAGGAGGGGACAGAAACACCAGATGGGCACACAAAGAGGGGACAGAAACAATGGATGGATAAAGAGAGGGGCAGAAACAATGGATGGACACAATAGGGGGCAGAAACAATGGATGGACACAAAAAGGGGGCAGAAAAAATGGATGGACATAAGGAGTTGGCAGAAATGCTACATGGGCACACACTGAGGGGGCAGAAACAATGTGTGGACATAAGGAGGGGCAGAAAGGCCACATGGGCACACAGAGGGGGCAGAAACAATGGATGGACACAAGAAGGGCGCAGAAACAATAGATGGACATAAGGAGGGGACAGAAAGGCTACATAAGCACACAAGAATGGGGCAGAAACAATGGATGGACACGGAGTGGGCACACAAGAAAGGGGCAGAATTAATGGATAGAAACAAACAGGGCAGTAAAATTATATGAACACAAAGAGCAAAACAAACCTTTAATTAAGACAGAAAAACCTGCAAAAAAAATAAAACATATAAGTCTCTCTGTAGGGTTTTAGGCACTAGGATGTACTCTGTATTGGATTGTGCTCACTATAAATCTCTTTTTATTGTATTCAGAAGTCAGTAGATATAGTATTAGATGGGGCAAAAAAATACCAGTAGGTTAATTGGCTGCTGACGAAATAAACCCTAATGTATATATGTGTTAGGGACCTTAGTATGTAGCTCCTATGGGGCAGGGACTGATGTGAATGTAAAAGTGCTGCCGATAATTTGTGGCGCTATATAACTAAGTGTTAATAATAAAAATTATACCTCATTCACATTATTGTGGAAAAGTTGTAAAGTTAAGCATTTTCTGCTAGGGGGCACCAGCCAAAATCTTGCCTCGGTTACCAGATTGACCGGGTTGACCACACCCATATTGGCTTGGCCACACCCACAATGAGTTAGTCGTGCCCCCTTTGGCAGCAGGCCAAACACGTTTGATACACAGCAAAGAGGGGGGTACCACTGGGAGGGCTAAATTCTCACTACCCCCCCTAAAAAAAAAAGTTGTGACGCCCCTGGACCAGACTCACATACAAGGGCACAGAAATGGAGGGTGGACACACATACAAAATGCAGAAATGGAGGCTAGAAACACATACAAGGGGCAGAAATTGAGGCCGGACAAACATACAAGGGGCAGAAATTGAGGCCGGACAAACATACAAGAGGCAGAAATGAAGGCTGGTGGACACACATACAAGGGGCAGAAATGGAGGCTGGACACAAATACAAGGGACATAAATGGAGGCTGGACACACATACAAGGGGCAGAAATGGAAGCTGGACACACATGCAAGGTCAGAAGTGGATGGCTGGACACATTCGTGGGGAAGAAATGGAGACTGGACACACATGCAAGGGCAGAAATGGAGGCTGGACACACATGTAAGGGCATCATTGGATGGCTTGGCATATACAAGGAGACCCAAATGAAGGCCTGGGCGCATACATATCTTTTTTGTTTTCAGGGAGAGGGGGAGCCTAAAAACATTTTTCCCCACTGGGCTCTGATGTTTGCTTATCAAAGTGGAGTTATAAGTTGGGAAATAAAGTAATAGTCTAAATAGTTCTTTTAAAAGCCATTCATTAGTAAAAATAGATTTAAACTCAAGAGCTTACAATCTTTCTTATTTTAGAGACTTGCATAAGAAAATGTAATCTTGTCATAAAAAAACCTACAATGATCGTTTAAGCACCATTCATTAAATTCCTGGAAGCCAAAATCACAGCAGCCTTTGTTAAAATGAGCTGATTGTATTTAAAACCAATAAAGGAAAATCTCCTTTCCTTTCCTGGTGATTAAAATCTTAACATTATCCTGAAGTTCTCATTCTGTGTAAACAATTTCATTGAATAGTCATTGATGTAGAATAGCGCACATCTCTATCCTCAATGTCTGGGGAGCAGCATCCACTCAATACTTTCTACAAAACCTTATTGATTTCTAGTAGAAACTCCTTCTTGTCTGGTAAATAGATGCAGAATAGCTAATGCTGATAAATAAAGCTGTGACAAATGCAGGGATGTGTGGAGAAACTGTGGGAAGCAGCAGTTGTTGGAACCAGGATTCTGGGCCCCCCAGAAAACTGACTATCAGAGCCAGGGGTAGAATGGAAATTTAAAGAGAATGCGATGGGCCGCTTTTAGAAATAGAGACAGGCGAAAGTTCCTTTTCGGCTGTCTCTATAACAAATAGGCAGCCTTTTGAGAATTTTTTTTTATGAATGGGTGAGTGTGCCGATCAACCATTCATTTTCGCCAGACCCACCGCACCTGCTGCTGACAGCTCCAGAAAGGTGAGTAACCTGGAGACTTTAGGCTGGATCCAGACTGAAGTAAGTGCATGAACTTAGTTACTCCTGGGCTAAACCATGTTTATTTCAGGGGGAGTCAAGTTAATTGTATTCTTTGCATGCAGGGATATATCTTTGAATTGCTTACTGCACACAGATACTGACCAGCTTTACTATCACTCTGTTATTTAGACTTGGGCTGGTAAGCAACACCTCTCAACTCTAATACTGTTTGCAACAGATGAAATATGACTTAAGTCTGGATCCAGCCCTTTTAGTGTTAAAGGGGCGGTTAGGGTTAGGCTCTTAGGAAAGGAGGGTTAGGTTTGGGCATAGAAGGGGAGGGTTAGGGTCAGGCTGCAGGTAAGGGAGGATTAGGGCCATAGAAAGGGGAGGGTTAGGGTCAGGCTGCAGGGAGGGGGGGTCTTAGGGTTAGGCTATAGAGTAGGGAGGGTTAGGTTCAGGCTGTGGGGAAGGGAGGGTTAGGGTTACGGAAGAGGAGGGTTAGGGTTAGATATAGGGAAAGGGTAGTTTTAACTCTTACCTAACGGAGCAAGGTGTGGCACTGGCAGGGGTGTAGGAATTGAAGAGGAAAGGGGGTGCAGAGGAGGCAGTTGCATGCTCCCCTTCACACATGATTTCTGTTGAGTGGGCAAAGACTGTGATTTGCCCCCCCCCCATCCCACATGATCTTCTACACAAAAGCGAATGGGGTGAATGAAGATGTGGATGAAGAGGTAACAGCTTTGTTTGAATAGGGCGACTGTTGTCATTTCTGTTTCACAAAAATCAAGTTTTCTTCATGTTTGTTCTGTGAACATTTTCTTCTTGCAAACCTTTTTTCCCTTTCTTAGAAGTCCGTCTCATTTTGCTATCACTATTTGCAGTAAGCATAAGCAGACACAGGAGGCCGGGAGCTGTTTTTCCCACTGACTGTTCTTGTAAGTTGTTCGACAATGGAGCAGAGAGGGCGAATGATTGCGACCTGCAATGGTTTAAAATGTTAGCAGAGGTCTCATTGTTGTCTGCAGAGTCATAGAACCCTTGTACCTGAAGCAGGCTCATGATAAAGGGGTTCCAGGCCCTATAGTAGTTCTTGGCCTTTTGCCCACCATGAGAATTTTCGTTTGTACACCCCTGGCCCTGGGAATACATCTGCAGTCACGTATGGGCAGGATCAACTATATGCGGAGCATATAAATTCAACGGGATTATCACAGAATAAAGAACCTTAATAAAATATATTATGTGGGTGTGGTCATGTATAGTTAATTAAGTCCAACAACAATTAAGTGTTACAACCAAATACAACATTTATTGAGTTGTATTTCACAATATCATAAGGATTTAAAATGACTGCTATGCAATAAAGGTAGCCTAGTGACCGTTATCAATATAAAGAGCATCCTAGTGATCACCCACCAATACATAGAGTATCCTACTTTTCACCACACTATACAGAGAGCATCCAAGTGATCACTACCCAATCTATAGAGCATCCTAGTTACCACCACTCAAAACATATTGCACCCCATTGACCACCACCTTATACAGAAAGCATCCTAGTGACCCTTATCCAATACAGAGAGCATTCCAGTGATCACCAACCAATGCATAGAGTATCCTACTGGCCACCATCCTATACTGAGCGTATCCTAGTGACCACCACTCAATACATAGTGCATCCTAGTTACCACCACCCAAAAGGTTAAGCATTCTATTGACAAAAACCACCCAATATATAGAGCATTCTACTGACCACTACCCAATACATAGAGCATCCTACAGACCACTACCCAATACATAGAGTACTCTGTGACTACTACCCAATACATAGCGTATCCTGTGACCACTACCCAATACACAGAGTATCCTGTGACCATTACCCAATATGTAGCATATCACTGTGACCTCCATTCTATAGAGACAGCATCTTAGAATTCTTTTCTAAGCTGCTCTACCGCCACCTTCCCTCTCTACACTGGCTTCTTGTCCCTTTTGGAATCCTTTTTAAGCTCCTCACCACAACCTATAACATTGCTTCTCCACTGCTCCCTGCCTTGTATCTGTCCACACTCTCTCCCGACCCCTCCACTCTGCTGGTGACTGGCACCTCAACTCCCACCTTATAACTGCTTCTCACTCCCACATCTAAGACTTCTTCCATGCTGTCCCTCTGCATTGGAATGATGGATTGGATGGGGCACACTTACTTGGACACGCTCTTACTATACATTGACTAAGTTCCTCCACCACTTCTCTCCCTCAACATGACCCTCAGAACGCAATCAGCCCGTGACAGTGACCTAGAGTTCTGAGCATGCGCAGAGAAAGGACACAGAGTATGGTCACATCAGCTGGTGTACGCTCACCTTTGGATTAGGCGCACAGTGCATTGGTAAACGCAAGGTGCACCACCATTAATATAGATGAAGAATAACGAGGATAGCGCTCACCTCACATCACATCATGGGACAGCTCTGCAATGGCAAGTGATGACTAGTACTTGAGTTATATTACAAAAACAACGTTCAGATTGTTGTTATTGGTAAATGTACTCCTTGAGCTTTAGCTTATAAGCCAACTCATTCCCAACCCCCCTGGCCTAAGTGATACATCTCGCCAACCGTTCTACTGCCCCCCCCCCACAGCATCAAATAATGGGGTGAAACCGATAGCAACCAGATAAATAGTAGTTGTAATTTTTCTAGTACGAAAGGAAATCCAAAGGCCATTGTTGCTTTAGGATACAGCATAATATTTGCAGCTACACACACAGCATTACACACAAACACTTATGTGTTTATGTACAAATGTATTGCTATACAAAGCTAATTTATCACAGACTGAAGACATTAACATTTGACACAGTGTACTTTTCAGCGACTACATCCCACTAGCAATGCCAGCTGAAAGTGAACAGTACCTCCCAAAGCAACTTGAAACATTTGCAAACTAATTATTATTTTCAGTCCCTTGAATATAGAACGTAAAGTAATTACGCATTTGATTAATTAGGGGCTATTCATAGAAGCTGTTATTGTCCAATTTTGTGGGAAAACTGGTTGTTTGCTGAAGAGAAATGCCTGGCTCTGCTCACCTTCTAAATCTTTTTTATCGCAATAGATGATCCTCAGTGTGGCTAACAAAAAGTAATTGTAATAAGAGAAGAGCAGAGCCAGGGTTGCAGGTTTTTCTCACCTTCCATGTCTTTCAGACAGTTGCAAGCACTTTTCTGCACTGCCCATTCTCAAAGGTGCATGAGAACCCGCTCCAATTAGTCCATTTATAGTATACTGTAGGTCAGTGGTTCCCAATTGTTCTCAGTACAAGGCACCAGTCGGATCTGAACATTTTTTGCAAGGTGCCCCTAAGATAAAATAATTACTGTGCAGTCCTGTAGCTGAGTCATAACAACTTAATCATTATTTCAGTCAAGACAGAAATACTTTTAAAATAACAGTGGAATGTGGAGAGGTACCATAAGAGCAGAGCCCAATTAGGAGCACAATAGTGTCCTAACTATGGAGGAACTACCAGTGGTGCATCCTAAATCAGCCAGGGTCTGGTCATGAATAAATAGGCCTTGGAGTAGGGGTATAATGAATGTATTAGGACCCAGTGACAGACCAAGTGAGTGGTCAGCTCAAGTGCAAAAATATGCCTTGAACCCCCCCCTTAACAGTCACCCTTCACTGGTGTCATTGGAAGGGCCACCAGTAGCAAAGCCTCCTCGGAGGGCCTCCCTCCCCTTTTCTTGTGCATATACTGTTCGGTTGCACCTGAAATGCATATACATCTGCAGCTAATGAGTTGTTTTTAAACAATGAATCAGCTGCAGTTGCAGGTTACTTGTAAATAGCGTTCAGCACTGAGGGCTACTTATAAAGAACCTAAGCTGACAGCCTCGAGCTTCAAAAACAGAGTCACGGACACCTGCTATAGTATATTAACAGTGTGTCATAGCATTGTATATGAAGCTTTCAGGACATAGTAGCGGTGGGTGAGTATGGAGAGGGATTCTGGTCAACCCTCTCTGCTACTACTTCCCTAGCAGCTTCATATACAGAAGCTGCTACTAATATTTGTTTATTAACAGGTGTTTTATAGAGCGCAATCAGATTATATTACATTCGCATCAGTCCCTGTCCCATTAGAGCTACATTCTAAGTTCCCTAACACAGACACATACACACACACACACACACACACACTAGGCTTAATTTATTCCACAGCCAATAAACCTACCAGCATGTTTTTGGAGTGTGGGAGGAAACCTGAGCACCCGGAGGAAACCCACCCAGACACAGGGGGCTTGATCCAGACCTACGTTGTTGCACTGTGCGTAATGTGTGTCCCACTGACACTCCCCCTGTCCTGTCGTAGTTACACTCTGTTATGCCGGCTAAAGGCTACCTTAACTTTAGCTGGCATAACTACGGCAGGACCGGAGCGTAACCCACTAACCCTGCCCTCCCTGCCTCATTTCTCTACCTCCCCTCGCCTACCTTCCCTAACTGTAGTGTAGTTACAGTGCTCATAAGTTTGGAAGGCCCCTTCAACTGTAACTGCGCTACAGTTAGGGACGCCTGATCCTCACTAAGGGAATTCCGTAGTTACGCCGGTAAACATCTGCCGGGCGCATGTGCAGATTTTACGCTTACGCCCGCCGGAAAAACGGCAACCGGTGTAGATCTGGATCAGGCCCAGGGAGAACATGCAAACTGAGATAAGGCCTGGTCCGGGAATCGAACTCATGACCTTAGCGCTGTGAGACACATGTGCTATTCACTGAGCACCCTATGATGGGTACTGGTCATATGAAGAAAATAAATATACAATTTACAAATGTATTTTCTAACATTTTAGATATGTCTGTCTGTTCCTTTCTATTGTTTAAGGTGGTATTCCAATGTCAAGGCTTCTTCTGTTATTACACAAAAAGTTTCCACCCAGTGAGTGTGTAACTAGTTAGGAGCAGATTTATATTTAGCAACCAATCAATAACCTCTCTGGCGAATGACACAGATGCTTACCTTTAATAGTGTGCAATCTTTAACATAATGAGACAACCAGGACCTTTCTTTTACAGTGCTTCTGTGCCTTTAATTATTAAAAATGTAGAAAATAATACAATTACTTGCAACATTTTTGCATAAAAATAAATCATATCTGTAATATAAACTGTTTTTCTCTGCGCTAACCTAATGGGTTATCAGAACATCGGGAACTGCCCAAAGTGAATTTATGAGACTCCTACTAAATGCATTAGAGAAGAAGAAAAAAAAAAAGAAAAGAAAAGAAAAGAAAAATATAAACCGCAAGATTAATAGCAACATTTATTTATTGTTATGTTGCAGATTATTTACCTAGAATAATGCTTTTTGTTGTTGTGAACACTGAAAGAATAAGGGGTATTCATGCACCCGTAAATAGGCTTTATGAATAAACATTTTTCACAGGCTTTTACATTATAGAACCGGATAACATGGCAAAATATAAACAGATCACACGTAATAGGTGACAATCAAAACATTTTGCCTTGGCATCTCTCAAATAAAGTGATTTTCAGGGCAGGAGAAGGTAATAGCTATGAGAGCAGATCACTTCCATTATTTATATGAGCACTTACAGTTTACATGGACCACAGTAGACTGTTATCAAATCACTATATCAAATTTATTGCATGATAAAAATGTATTTCTTTTTAAATGGTCTTTTGCAGGGTAAGGGGAAAATTGGATAAGAAATGATCGGTGTTCATCTTTTTGCACCTTGGGATGGAAAGGGGGATATATTTTGATGCCCGTTTTTGTGGAAATGAATATGCATTTTCTGCACATTGGGCCGTATCCAGAAATAAAAAAAATAAACTGAAGTAATGTACATAAGTCTGCTGTGAATTGGTATTGCGGATGCACAGCACAGATATTTCCTCATCCAGCGTTCTGTGCAGAATTCAGCCTCCGCATGGGGGGATGGGCACACGCATTATCCATACGAGATAGGCATGATGGGTGGACAAAGCTATTTATATTGTACATTAAGCCTTTATGTACAATTTCATATTCTGCACTGTTGTGGCCACAGATTCACCATCCACACGCAGGAGTGCAGGAGGTGTGCCCTGCACTCCTGTGTGGGATAATGGATGCCAAAATCCATACATTAGTCTCAATTCATAAAAAGTGGGATTAGCACAGAATAATGAACCTTAATAAGAAGAATACAAATATATCATGTGGCTGGGGTTATTTATAGCCAATTATGTATTGGTACAATCTAATACAGCATCTACTGACTAGTATTTCACAAAGCAACAGATTTATAATGGATTTATAATGACCTCTATACAAGGCAGGCAGCATCCTAGTGACCACCACCCAATACAGACAGCATCCTAGTGACCACCACCACCCAATGCAGACAGCATCCTAGTGACTACCACCCAATACAGACAGCATCCTAGTGACCACCACCCAATGCAGACAGCATCCTAGTGACCACCACCCAATACAGACAGCATCCTAGTTACCACCACTCCAAACAGAGAACCTTAGTGGCCTCCATTCTAAACAGACAATGGGCCAGATCCAGAGCTACGCTTGCCGTCTAGCCGTAAGTACGGCCAGCCTGGCTCTGGTGCATTCCCCCTGTCCCTCCCCCCTGTGTGAGCGTAGTTAGACACAGTTACGCTGGCTGAAGGCTACCCTAACTTCAGTCGGTGTAACTGTGTCTAACTACGCTCACACAGGAGCGTAAAACACTCTACTCAGCCCTCACGTCCTAATTACCCTCCCTCCCCCCACCCAGCTTCCGTAACTACAGCGTAGTTATGGAGCTGCCCACCCCCCTCCTCTGTAACTACACTGTAGTTACGGACGCTAGATCCATGGCTCACAGAGCCATGGATTACGCCAGGCAACATCTGCCTCATGCATGCGCAAAATGGCAGAAATGCCGTTCTTACGCATATGGCCGCCGTAACTAGTGCGGCGTCCGTAGCTGAGGATCAGCCCCAATATCTTAGTGACCACCACCCATTACTGTGCACATCCTAGATTTCTTTAAACATTGGATGACTTTAAACGCCACCAGCCTACCGGGAAAATTCCCAGTAAGTCCTATGGCCAATCTTACCCAGTCTCTGAGTAAAAGAATTGGATAGATCTGAAAAGACTGGGCCACACCACACTATCCAGACATGCATTCACATTGTAACCACTCCATGATAATATGAAGTAGATATTTTTTAAGGAAGAATCATATTACAATAAAAAATTACTGTATTTGAGTCATTCCTCGCTCCTCATTGGAACACTATAAATTACATTGAGGTATATTTCCAGCAGCTCCGTATATTAATTACCTTATAGCATTGTATAGCACTAAACTCAGTCATCATGGACCCCCAACAGTTCCTGTATGGCAAATTTCCTCATAGAATGAAACGTTGAATTATAACACCGCCTGTGGATCTTTGCAAATCTGTGATTCAGTAATGAACACATCTGTGCTGCTCTCAGGAGACCTGAAACTCCTGCACTCCTGGGCCCCTGAGTTTGGTAAACACTGGATTTTAGTGAAATGCTTGACATCAGCATTCCGTATGGGTGAGGGGGGTGCACACCCCTGCCCTCCCTCTCACATGTACCCTACTTTAAGTCTCCACCTGCGGAAGGCCTACATATGGAATAGTGGATGGAACACATCTCATACGCATGGTTAGTGGGCACGGAATTCTGCATAGGATGGATGCCATTTGATGCAGAGTTCCTATGTATACTGATAGTAGGCTGGGTACACACTGGGACTTTTTCGAAAGATTATCTTTCCAATCACACATTCAAAAGACTGTTTCATCAGATATCTCACCAGTGTGTACTCTCAGAGATGCTCAGAAATCTACTATTTTTTAATTTGATCTTTTGGAGCTCCTAATATGCCCGATCAGCCATGGAAAGATATATTTAGCTTTTTGTGTGTGTACTGTGTCTATTAGGAGATCTGTGAACAGTACACACTGTTGTGATATCTGCTAAAAAGTCCTAGTGTGTACCCTGCTTTACATACATAGCATACGTACATAAGTCTACTATTATTAGTTTTGGATGTGGTCCTATCTCGGGTTCCAAGTGCTTTTAGCTATCTCTTTAGGAGTTGACAAAACATTATAATATTAGCTGCAAAAGGACCGGATCCGGAATGACACAAAACAGCCTATTTACACATTCTGAAATGACTCTGGATTACGCAATGTAAACCTTTCTGATGGCAGTGTGTGATGACCTCTCTGCCTAGGCGCCTAGAGGCAAGATAATTTTGGTGCCCTCCCCTTTCACCCATGAAAAGTAATGATGCCACAATGTCATGCCGTCACACCTGACAGGCTATGTGAGGGAGAAGGGAGCGGAGAGGAGAGGTGGCCTGTCCGTATGTAACCTCTCTTTTTGATTAACCTGCCCAGCTTACTTTATTGCTGGCCCAACCTGGCTGCCTGCAGACTTGTGGAGGAGACAGAGTCTCACTTGGGGACACAGGACACAAGACAATGGAGAAGTGCCAACCTCCAGGCACCAGCACCTCCTTTGTCTCCGGTACTTCTGCCATTGCCTACATGGAAGTACAGTAAAGTCTTGGTTAAGCACGTCCATATGATCCTTCATCAGCCCATTTTTCTGTGGGACTGGTGTGTAAAAGTTGAGGTGGGTTCCAGGATACGGAAGTGCCGTATGTGCGAGACAAGGGGCCTTATCCAGAGCTACGAAATTGGCCGATTTCGAGCGAGCGTACGACCGTTTTTTGCGTATTTTCGTACGAAAATTCGCACTGCGCATGCTCAGTATGACAGCTTCCCAGCTGTAACAAGAGGAGCATGAGGCTGCGCAGTGCACGCACGCCTGACATCCCCATGTGACACCTGCGCGCAGAGTGCACTGTTGGGAACGGAAGGCTGCTGGAGACCGTCACCGTTTGTACAGAAATAGGTGGTACTGGGATCCTCCCTTGGGTGCAGGGTGAGTGCCACGGGCGGCCCCCTTTTCTGCGGGGGCCCGTGTGCACTGCACACTCTGCACCCATGGTAGATACGCCACTGGGCCAATGCGCAGGGAAGAGGTTCCCTGTGCACTGGCCAGCTGTTAACGCATGTCCGCAGGGCCCTGCCCCATGTGACATCACCAGTGACTTTACATAGGGGCAGGCCCTGCAGATATGTTCCCAGGCCCCACTTTTGACGGCGGCCCTGTCCTTTCCAGCCACCACACCTTAATATAGAGCCGGGAGCCATGGTGTTCACTGCCATTCTTGCAATGTAATGTTTAAAAACAGAGGGAGCTCCGTGCTCCGATGACCGCAACGTGCTATTCAAAAACACAGTGCAGAACCTGCAACCACAAATGCAGAGAATTGAGGTATCAAACTAAAGGTACCTATCGCTCCGACTACGATTACTGAATGTTTATTACAGTAAAAGATGAATCATTAGAATTGAGAATCTATGAGCATGTAAAGAGATCACTTTGGATGCTGCAATACATTATACATTTCTGCTATGTTAACTCCACAATAATAATTATTATGGCATTATGCTCCAAATGTCTTTATAGCCTCGTTCTCCTAGAATCTACTTGGAAATTCTCCTGCCGCTTCCATGCCACTAAACTACCATCCATCTGATAAGGAAGATGTTATCACCGTTGAAAAGCCCATCGCAGAATTAAGACCCATTCATAATCTACTGAGTAGGTGATGCTTAATTCCTCTCTTCCTCTCCCTGCTTAGAGATTGTCTCTCCATCTAATCGCCGTATAACAATACGTGCTTATCTCTACCTGCTTCCTCGCCCTTTATTCTCCAGCGTTGCCATCAAATCTCTCATTCACACTCATTCACATTATCTAATCCTCTTTAACCATTTCATAGAGCGTGCAGCAAGAATCATATTGACTGTAGTGAACCCATCGCAGGTTCATGCAGTGGAATTTGACTTTCTGCTGCAGTTTTATAAGCTTTTTTTATTTTATTTTATTTATTTTTTGGTTATTTGATTGTCCTTGGGTCCCACTCTTCTGCTGATCCCCTACTCTTTCCTCTCTCTCTCTCTCTCTCTCTCTCTCCATCTCATCCACTTCCCCCTCTCTACCAAAGTCCTCCCCCCCTTTCTCAGGCATTTGTCTCATTTTGCTCCTGTCTACATAGAGCTCTATTATTTTTCTAGGCCGTGCCGGTAGCAGCATTTTTTCTGACAGGTGGATGGGAGACAGATGGGGTTTTAGAATTATGTCTCTCCCTTTCCACTCACACTGACACCCTTAAATGCATGGTGTCTGTTCCAGCAATCTCCCCCGCTCTGCAATCTGAGTAGACTGCTTCTTGCTGCAGGAAATGCATGCAGTGGTTACCATGATCCGCGCTTTCAAAATATTGACGACTCCTGTAGCAGAATTAACCCACTGCTCGCAGTCAGGAGTGGAAACGGAGCTGGCTTATTAAAATGCTTAGTGATTGGGCTGCAGAAGCAATGTGATAGCTGCTTATAAGAGTGATTTTATTGGACCAAGATATCCAGCTGCCTTGCACTTGGGTTGTGCATTATGCATCTTGCTGGAACAGACTTTGGTGAGAAATTCACTAAACAGCTTGTTACATGCACTTGGGATAATCACTGGATTTACTAAGCTGCAGGTTTGGAAAAGTGGAGATGTTGCCCATTGAAACCAATCAGATTCTAGCTGACATTCTTTAGCATGTAATAAGAAAGTGAGAGATAGAATCTGACTGGTTGCTATAGGCAACATCTCCACTTTTTAAAACCCACAGCTTAGTAAATCTGGCCCCAGGGTGCAAAAGTTTGATCTTTCTAGAGCCTCTGATGGCAGGGGTAGACCCGTGATGGAGGCACTAAGCCCATCTGGATGCAGCCCCCAGAACAGCAAAGAAAGCAGAGCTCTTAAAACAACATAAACAACAAAGGACTAAATAGCACATAAGAATGTTTAATGAAGTACAGTCACACTTGACACAGGTAATAGGAGATAATGAGCTGGGTGCAACAGAGAAACCAACAGCAATCATAAACCAGAAATACAAGATACAAAGATCTTCTAAACAGAGGTCATAGTACAAGGAATACAAATGTCAACAGGGATCAGGTAAACATTATACATAGACAAAGGCAACTGGATACAATAAATGCAATAATATTATGGCAGGAGTCACAACAAACGCAGAACATAAAACAAAGGTAAACCAAATGCGTTAAAAAACAGAGTACAAAAATACATACTAAAGCAGAATAGAAGGGAAAACAATAGACAGGTCAAAGAGGAGCTGGTACAAATAGACACATGAAGAAATCAGCAAGTGACTGGAAATCATATAGCAGGCAGTGGAACTGACAGAAAATAAGCAACACCTTAATCACCCAGAGCAGTCCTATATATCCAAGCTGATCAGGTGCTGGTGATTAATCAGGGAGGTAGAGTTCAACAGCAGCCTCTAGGGGCAGGTCAAGAAAATTTCCACAATTCCAGGCAGAAAACTCCAGATTTTACCCTAGGGGCGAAACAGGGCATTACAAATCCATATAGTCTAACACAGCCATAATAACAGACAGTGTCCTATATGGATAGTATCATCAGACTTTATAAAGTGTGAAGTCACATGTTACAGTTGTAGAGAAACAGTTGATTTATTATTCCTAATTTTACCTATTATCTGCTGTAGATATTTAAAGGGAATAGAGTGCAACAATAGCCCCACATTGGTCACATCCCGGATGATTGGGGACAATGGGCCTGATTCAGAGATGCGATTTCCATGGCACTTAGCTGCGTATATTTAAGATCCTAGAAAATTCGCAAAACTGCGCATGCGTAGTAATAGTGCAACGCCATCTACGTAGCGGTTAGGAGCGTAAATTCACTAAGAGCGTAAGTTTGAATCGCACGCAAGCACTTAAGATCTTAAGTGCTGCGAATCTTTAAGATCTTAAGGATTTACATGGAAATGGGCGGGGGGAGGCAGGGAAATGAGGGAAAGTGGGCGCGGGCAGACACTTAGGATCTTAAATGAACGCTCCCACGTCACTTAAGATCCCAAATGACAGCGCAGAGTTAGGGCTAGTCAATGGTGGTCTAAGTTTAAGATCCACCGCTGTTTGCAAGGGGAGTGACTGTTTATGCAGTGGGCTGGAACATGGTAAGATCTTACCTAAGGTGCGTATTTTTGCGATCTTTTCGCAATCGCATCTCTGAATCAGCCCCTATATTACAAACTATGGACATGTGGTCTGGTTGAGTTTGGGGTTGAAGTTCAATGTTTATTATCTTTATTCCAGCCATACACTGAATAATTATCCAACAAGCTTCCCACAGCATAACCTTAACCTTCCATTTCCCACAGCCTAACTCTAACCTTCCATTTCTCACAGCCTAACTCTAACCTTCCATTTCCCACAGCCTAACTCTAACCTCTATTTCCCACAGCCTAACCCTAACCTTCCATTTCCCACAGCCTAAACCTAACCTCTATTTCCCACAGCCTAACCCTAACCTCCATTTCCAAAAGCCTTACCTTAACCTTCAATTTCCCACAGCCTAACCCTAACCTTCCATTTCCCGCAGCCAAACCCTAACCTTCCATTTCCCACAGCCAAACCCTAACCTTCCATTTCCCACAGCCTAACCCTAACCTTCCATTTCCCACAGCATAACCCTAACCTCTATTTCCCACAGCCTAACCCTAACCTCCATTTCCCGCAGCCTAACCCTAACCTCCATTTCCCGCAGCCTAACCCTAACCTTCATTTCCCACAACCTAACCCTAACCTCCCTTTCCCACAGCCTAACCTTAACCTCCATTTCCCACAGCCTAACCCTAGCCTTCCATTTCTTGAGCCCTAACCCTTCATGTCCTACTGCCTAACCCTATAACCTTATTTTATGCCCTAACCCTAACCGTAGCCCGCCTCAGCCACCGCAGCCCGTCACTATTAGGAAAGGGTCTAAATAGGTAGCCATTCCAAGGAGCAATTTTCTATTTAGCCAGGTTTTTGACAATGATACAGCTGCCATTAAGCAGTATTATTGTCGCAATAGGACCGGCCGGACCGGCAACGGCATCCCTAATGTTTCATTCCCCACTGAATTATGTGCTTTCTTACTGTGAGTATATATCTATCTGATATTCTTTTGCAGGAGTTGTCAGTGTTAAAGATGGCACCAATGTTATAGTATATAATGTTGTAATTATGTCTGTCTGAAACTGAGTGGAAATCTGTGTTTTGGTGGGGACCATATTGGGGATCAGCTATTGTTTAATTACAAGGGCTGTCAGACATACAGAGAGGAGTTGATGGAAACCTGACATCATCACGTGACTGAAGTCTGAATCTGATGTGTTTAGACTCTATGGTGACACACAGATCATTTAAAGCAATGTTAATATCCGCACAAGATGGAAAATCAGAGAAGAAGGTTACACTTGGGCAAAACCATGTTGATTTCAGGGGGAGTCAAGTTAATTGTATTCTTTGCATGCAGGGATATATCTTTGCTTTTGCTTAAAGTAAATCATAGCCGCTACTATACAATACAGGCAGCATTCTAGTCTCCACTATACAATTCCCATTTCATCCTATACACTGCAACACAATACAGACTATGGTCCAGATTTACTAAGCTATGAGTTTTGAAACAGTGGAGAGTTTGCCCATAGCAACCAATCAGATTCTAGATCTTATTTAGCTATTGCATCCTAGAGAATGTCAGCTAGAATCTGATTGGTTACTATGGGCAAACTCTCCACTGTTTCAAAACCCGCAGCTTAGTAAATCGGGACCCGGGCTTGGAAACGCCAGCTCTCAACTCTAACACTGCTTGCAACTTATGAAATTTGACTCCCCTAAAATCAACATGGTTTTTCCTAGGAGTAACTCTCTTATATTCAGTCTCTGAAGCAGCTCCATAGAGGGTATTCATTGTTGTGAATAGTATTCTCAGGATTGTACATTCAGCATGCGTAAGTTTGGTCCTCATTGTTTGCTGTTGCTGTATAGTAAGTGCTGCCTCCAGCAGATTATTGCTCATACTGGACTTTACTCGTATTTCAGTGGTTATTCTGTGCTATTTTGGGGAAGGGGGAAGAACATTACTCGGGTAAAAAACTGTCTTTCTGAAATATTGTTTTATTAGTAAACCTATTCTTATTTAATTCATGATCTAACAAAGTTCCCATACCTGGTAACAGTAGTAACAGACCCCTATTTCTGCTGCTTCTAGTTTCACTTTAGAGTCTTAGGGCCTCATTTACTAAGGTCGATTTGGACTGGCGATTATGAATGATTTTTGAAAAAAAAAGGCAAGCGCAGCATGGTTGAAAGGCTTACCCATGCTGCGCTGATCGAACTACAAGGCTCAGCATAGCTTAGCCTTGCAGTAATATCAGCGTCAGCATGGTAAGCGTTCTAAACATGCTGCGCTGTGTGTTATGGTAAGCGTTCTAAACATGCTGCGCTGTGTGTTATGAATGTAAAAAAAAATATAAAATACAGTGTGCACAAAACATATAGGAATACATTATTATACGTGTGTATGTAAAATAAAAATTTACATTGCCTAATAATGCCCCCTAATGAGTTAACTTACCTCCGGTGGCCACCGTGTATTATACTAATTGTGTATTAATGTAGTGTGTGCTGTAGAAATTAAATAAAAAAAATTCACACTCACCATTTTGCTTTCATCATTCTTGAAACGAGTTGCTATCTTCTTGGCAGGGAATCTTCTCCGGTTGATAGATGATGCATCTCCGGTCCTCTCTTCAGCTCCTCAGCCTCTTCTGGACTTGCCCCAACGACAGTCTCCTTCCTCTTCTTCTGTGTCGCTCCTACTGACCATTCGGTCACTAGGGAGCAGCCTTTAATAGTAATGATGATGTCAGAAACACTAGAGCGCTCACTAGAGCCCCCTAATGTAAATTACGTCATCATTTCTATAAAAGGCTTCCCTCTAGTGACCAAATGGTCATTAAGAGCGACGCGGAAGAAGAGGAAGGAGGCTGTCGAGCGCAGCATTTTTAAAAGCCTTACCATGCTGACGCTGATATTACTACAAGACTGAGCAATGCTGAGCCTTGTAGTTCTATCAGAGTATTATGGCTAAGGCTTTCAAGCATGCTGCGCTTGGTTTTTGCACACAGAAAAACACGTCAAATAGAATGACATGTGTTTTCCAGGTTATGTGTGAGGCGCTTTAATTGAAAGCGTCCCACACAGCAGGCGAGTTTTTTTTCCAGGGATTTGACGTCGTACTAAAGGCGATTTAGACAAATTGCCTTTAGTGAATCCGACGAGTTGTATAGGTTATATGGCAAACATCTGGACGATTTCTGTCCATTAATGTTTGCCTTTACGATTTGGCCAAAGGCTCAAGTCCCGGGAGTTTGGCTTCAGTGAATACGGCGATTTGTAAATCCCAGGCAAACTCCTGGGAGTTTGGGCGATTTGGACCAAATCCAAATGAGGCCCTTAGAAACTGGTTAAATGAAGTGTAAATATGTGAAGCCACAAATCCTATTTTTTTCACCCATTAAGGCAACGACACACCCATTTTATGCTCTGACTACTAAATGTAGAATGTACTGATAAAGTACTGCTACCTGTTCATTGCATGGGCACAAGTAAACTGACTTGGGCCCCTTAGCAAGGGGACGGGGTGTGTGTTTGGATAGGGGAGACACCCACTTTGCCCCTCCCCAAGACATGGCACATGCACAGACAGATGGCAGCAAAGGGTTTAGCACTCAGTCTTTGAGTGCTGAGATTTCTTAAAAAATTTAATTCCAGCAGCTGACAGCTTAGCACTAAGCTTTTAAACTGCTGGCAATGTATTTCTAAACATCGCTCAGTGCTGATTACTGTCTATGCTGCCAGCCATTGACTGCTTACTGCTCTAGCTGAAGGCTGCTTACCGCTATGATTGAAGGGTGAACTGTTGCCACATCTACACCCCCCTTCTCTGGGTCCACAGTAGTTATGTCACTGGTATACATATCTCAGGGTTTTTAAAGCTTCCCTCTGGGAGAAGAGATAAAGGCTGGTACGACGGTGGGGCTTAATTATGCAAATTATGCTAATTGCATCATCGGGTCTTATCCAGTCCCTAATAACCTTATAAATGGTAGTGTTGCTAGGTGGGGGGGAATGGTGGACCTTGAGGCTGTGGTTTGCATGAATCCAAAGTCCCCTGCAGGAGATTTGCCCGAATTTCGGGAGTCTCACAGATATTTCGAGAGAGTCAGCAACCCTGACATGCCTGCCAGTCCTCAAACATCTGTAGCTTGTAGTTGAGTACCAGACCCTCCGACATGATCCATTCCATTAGGTACAATTTTATCTGCTCCTGAGCTTCCAACTGTCACTCACCTGGTTTACATGAATTAACTGATCTTTAAAAAACTATTTGCCTCTTCTACACAGGTGGTTACCATAGTAACTGACAGTTGGAAACTGAGGAGCAGAGTATTTTATACCTAATGGAATGGGTCATGTTGAAGGGAATAGAGTACATTAAGGCTTTGTCTGTTTAACAGAAAAAAATATGTCAGTAAACGGAGCTCTAGTGGGGATTTTATGAGTTCCTGTCACATGGAGTTGCTGTCATTTAAAACAATATTATAGCACAGTAGGAACAGATGTTATTGGTATAATGTTTATTATCTTTTGTTTTCCTTTTCCTATCTTTCTTTTTTAATTGCTTGAAAATGTGAGTAATTGTGTTTGGCAAATGCCAGGTGCATTGCAACATCCCAAATTACTTTGCATATTTAGTAAAAACTTCTGCCCGCACAGTGCTTATGACATAGACTCAGCTTGGGAAAGAGCACAGAGTTGTGTCCCAAAGAATCTCTGATCATCATGTGATCATGGTCACCTGGTCATCATGTGCTGTGTGACAGGGGCTGACAACAGCAGGATCAAACAATATGGCTGGCATAAAAACAAAATGGCTCCAATAATGCAGGAAAAAGTCTGACATGTTTTTCTATCTTGCATAAACTTTTCCCAGCACAGTGATTCTTTTATATTTTAAGATTGCCATCCATACATGTGTTTGATAATAACTATAAATAGAAGCTTGTTTTCATCATGTTTCAGTCAGTAGACTTGTAAAACTAGACACATGTCACTGTGAAAATTATGCCATATAATGAAACATTAATAGGAGCCTGAAGAAACTAATAAAAAAAAATAATAAACCTACAAAACATTCCTGAGTAACATATGTATAAATAATGAACACAGGGACTGGTATCCAACCCCTCCTACACTAAGGGACATACTGTAACCCTCCGATAGCTGGGGATATCACTAACACTGCTGTCACATTACAACCCTGCAATAACCTGGGTTTTTCAACCCGGATTATTGCAGGGTGAATTGCCGTGTGAAAAAAAAAACCCTGTTGTAAGTCCACCTCTTACATGGGGGAAAAAAAATCAATGTTAAAAAGCCCGGCGGACCAGAAAGGAGGCGCACAGCTAGAAAATTTACACCATGGAATAGCGGGAACGCAGGAAAACCAGAAAGAAGACATACAAGTACTAGGAAAATACTGCTTGCTTTGGTTGCCAGCTGGGATATTTGTTTACTATTGCCATAGCAACAATAAACAAAACTCTCCCATTAGAATATAGATTTACTAAGCTGCAGGGAAAGGAAAAGTGGAGATGTTGTCCATAGCAACCAATCAAATTCTAGCACTCACATGAGTTTCATTAGCAAAATGATCCTGTTCTCTCTCTCCACCTGTGCTTTAGTGCAGTGCTCCTCAACCAGTGTGCCACAGGATGTTGCTAAGTGTGCCGCGGAGCAATGCCTCCAACAGGAGAAAAAGCACTAGAAGATCTTGCTTTAAGGGGATACTGGGGAGACTGCAGACCCATGAATGGGGGCTACTGGGGAAGCTGCAGACATATGAATGTGGACTACTGGGGAGGATGGTGACACATGATGGGGGCTACTGGTGAGGCTGCAGACACATGATGGGGGCTACTGGCAACATATTTAAATTAGTTATAAGGAAAAAGTCATTAGCTGCCTGGTTAAATTTAACAAATAAGAAAAAAATCATTAAATGTAATTTCTGTGTATGTACTTAGTAATTCTTGCTTTTTTTGGTATATTTTTCTTTTGGTGTGCCGCGGAATTCTGGGAAGGGCTTAGGTGTGCCGCGGAATTCTGGGAAGGGCTTAGGTGTGCCAAGGGGGAGAAGAGGTCGAGGAGCACTGCTTTAGTGGAATGAATCTATTATGATTCATATTTTATATGCTTTCACAACCAACATACAATACAGAAACACATAAATCTATTCTTTTCATTCACAATATAATTTTTTCATAAGCCCTTTCACAGAAGCACTTTAGGGAGGTAATATTTTCCGTTATGTTTTATTGTCATTCAATGAATTTGAGGTGCTACATGATAACAGACAGGGAGTCTATCAAGACAGAATTGGGGTCTCATTAAAGCAATAGTACCATCAGATGCAATTCCAATATAACCTAAAGTGTTTCTTATATAAAAACAACTTTTTACATACTAGAGAATGTCAGCTAATATCTGATTGGTTGCTGTGGGCAACATCTCCATGTTTCCAAAGCCGCAGCTTAGTAAATCTGGCCCTTAGATTACATCTTGACCTCTATGAAAATGGCTGCCTACATAGTCATCACTGCAGAGAAATAGGACGCAATTTCTAAATTCTGTTACCATACCACAATGACTTCTGGAACTGAATCAGCATCAGGGAGATTGTCAAGGGATCAAGGAAATCACACACTCTTTAAGGAGTCTTCTCAATGTTCGGGGACAGTTGGCAACTATGAATTAGAGATGAAAATATAAACTGTAGAATCAGTTTTTTGGTTTATTTGTTTGTTTGTTTTTTGGGCTTGATTCAATATAATTTGTGCACTGTATTAGACAGGAAAAAGTTCCCTTTTTCCCATCTATAATGGTAGCCAAAATACGCCGAATTTATATGTGCAACTCTATAGGGTGCAAATAAAAATCCCCCCAAAAAAATCTGCGAATAACACGGTGCGCGGAGCTAGTTGAATCAGACCCAGTGTGTGTTTGTTTTGCAGTTAATCTGCACCATCATAGTTACTGCAGGGGGTGCCGCTGCTACTGGGCCCGGAGGAGGGGGGGGATGCCATGGCTGACGCTCAGGCAAGCTGACAGCTTCATTCAGGCAGCGGTCTTGCCCAGGTCTGCAAAGCCCTGGCCATCCAAACGCAGACCCTACCTCTTTGCCAAGGGGCTTGAGTCTGTCACCTTCTGCCCCTGTGAACCATATATATTGTACAAGTATAAGAGCCACAAAATGAAGCCACGTCATGGAGCAATAAACTCAGATAAAACAACTGAAGAGTTAAACAATCCAAACATTGTTGTGTTATTAGCCTCCTGCCGGGATCTAAACACTGAACATAAGACTGGAACATCTCCCGTAAGTTGTGCCACACAAGGTCAGATTGTCCGCCAGAGTGTTGATACCTGTAAAGTAAAGTTTCCCTGCTGTTGGAGAAGACGAAGCTTGCACTTTATATATTTCCAGCAACATCCCAGAAATATCAGTCAGTCAGACACAGCCCATTATACCATCAGTATTCATTGCTCTACTTTGTACTATTACTAAGCTTTATTTTTTTTGTTTAATGGTTTTAATAATCTCAATTAGACAGAAAAATGAAAAACTAGGATATATAATAATGGTTGTTCAACCCCACAATAAAGGTGGAAGAAAAATGAGCCGTGTTCACACCTAAAAAGCTTCGGCTTCTAGGTGCATAGATTACCGAAATGACCAATTACGCATGCATAGTAGGTCATTTACAAAATCTATGTTCAATTTAGGTACATAGATTACCTCCGTGCGGTCTTTAAAGATAGCACGGAGTAGTTTAGCAGGAAATAGGCGGTCGGGGAGTGTTTAGTTAGAAGAAGGAGGGGGGAGAGATTTAGATTTGCCGGGGAGGGCAGGGGGGAAGAAGCGGGAGAGGCATTCTCTGTGTGTAGTTTCCTTCTTAAGAAGAAAACTACACACAGGTTACTTAAAGTAGCCCTATGGCACTCTTAAGTGCTATAAGGTACCTAAAAATGGGGGGTGGGTTAGGGGCTACACCAGTGAGTTAGGTGCAGGTCTGTCCGCACCTAACTCACTGTTGGGTGTGAATACGACCCAATGTGTTGAGGCACAGGATAATCCATAGATTGTAAGCACAATGTGAAATTTCCCTGGTTTTCTAATAACACCATTCAGCCGGGTTCCGGTCTGTTCAGTAAAAGGCCACAGAGCGGATCCGAGAAAAATATCTCACAAGATGATGTCATAACCTCACATGACCTTTTCTCCAGCCAGTGACATTAGCAATCAAAAGCATATCCATTATTATCATGGCGCTCAGGTAAGTTTATTAAATAGGGCACCACTCTAGTTAACTGGCAACCTGACGTCACTGTGGATCCTAACCTTTGGGCATGGCTGGGATAACGCTGGGCCTGGGAACACTACTGTCGTAGACTGGAAGACCTGTTGACCGCCACTGCATGGTAGTGTGCCAGTCTTCCATGCGGGATGCAGTTGAGAGGAGACTACATAAATCTTCTGCACCATCCTCAAGAATGGGGACGGTGCAAAAGTCTGGATAGTATGGGGGGTGCTTAATGCGCCCTCTCTGTACAATTTATATTCCTCCCCCCTCCTCATAGCGGAACCTCTTTCCACTTCTTGTCCTGACCCACCTTCAAAAATCGTCCCAGGACAGAACTCTAGATCCAGAGGATCCAGTTCCATTCTGAGAGTGCGGTGCTTTCAAATTCGCTATTCACAACAAGCAGGAATTTCCTGATCCTAGCATTTGGAATATACCCCTTTTTTCAAAAGTCTGGATCCATGGGTAGATTCAGACCTAAGTATGCTAGTGTTTTTACGCTAGCCGCTGACGTAAAATCGCCTATTTGTATGTACTGCGCATGCGCGCGGCAGATGTTATGCCACATAACTCTGATCGTACGTACCATCAGCATAACTACGAATGAAGGGGCGTGTCATCCATACAACGGAAATACACTTTGTGGGCAGAGGGAGGCATTTAAATCTTGCAGTATGGGCCGGGTTAGGCCATTACGTACGTGAATCCATTACGTACTTATGCTTTGAAAAGTTAAGGTAGGGTTTGGAAAGCGTAAAACAACCAAAGTACGTACGAGGGGAGTGCATAGAAAATACGCTAGCGTAAATACACTACCGTGCTCAGCGTTGGTCCGGAAACGGATCTCGCCGGACCAGAGGCGCAGAGTCTAATCCCTGACCAGGTATTCACCAGAGCCCCCGATGGTGGGGATGGATTTGGCTGCAGGAAAGGGGCAGGTTGCGGCCCTCTGACCAAGCGCACAGATGCAGAGACAGTGAGGCGGGATCCATGGAGAGCAGGAGTAGTAGCTGCAGGAAATGCTGGGAGCAGTAGTGCAGGTAGTGGAGACACTGCAGCTGAGGCTGAATATGATAACAGGTGGAGCTGTGCTGGAACCAGGAGACACAGCAGTAGTGAGACCAGGGATTATGAAACAATGGAGCTGGACATAGAGAGAGGCAGGAACCAGCAAGAGGAAAGTGGAGGCACGATGAGATACTGGAACTGAGGAGTGAATCACAGCCAGGCACAACCTGCAGCAAAAGTGCACACCAGCAGTGTTTGATCTGAAAGGAGTCATGTGACTAGAAAAAGGTAAACAAAGGAACTATAACGTGCAGAGAGCATAGTGGATACTGCAGAATCATGACAAGAGGAAATGTGAGGAAAAATTACTTCATGGAAAGGGTGATAGAGTGGAATAGCCTCCCATCTGAGGTGCACACCAGCAGTGTTTGAACTGAAAGGAGTCATGTGACTAGAAAAAGGTAAACAAAGGAACTATAACATGCAGAGAGCATAGTGGATACTGCAGAATCATGACAGTACCCCCCCTCTAATGGGTGGACTCCCTAATGAGGTTTGGAGGGGAACTTGGGGTGATGGCCATACAAAACAAAGAATGGAGAATGGGAAGAGGACTCATGGACCAAATTATGATGGCCAAATTCGGCCCATGGCAGTAAATTGACCCAGTCATCCTGATTGACCAATACACAAGTTTTTTGAAATTTTTCAAGCTCCTGATTGGTGCGTTTAGTGAGCCCATTAGACTGGGGATGGTAGGCAGATGAAAAACTTAATTTAATACCAATTGCCTAACCGAAAGACCTCTAGAACCGAGAGGCAAATTGAGTACCTCATCTGAGACGATTTCAGTGGGACATCTGTGAGACAATGAGGGCAGACAATTTAATGGGATGAAATGTGCTGAACATGAAAATCGGTCAAATACAACCCAGATGGTATTACATCCTCTGGACACCGGAAGGTCAGTAATGAAATCCATGGCTATGTGGGTCCATGGCAGATCGGGATTAGGGAGTGGCATGAAGGGACCAGCAGGCTTGAGACGAGAAGTCTTCGACTGGGCACATATTGTGCAAGATGACACAAACTCTTCCACGTCTTTCCGGAAGGTTGGCCACCAGTAGGAACGTGACAAAAATTCTACAGTTTTTTTGACCCCGGTATGGCCTGTGAACCGAGTGCAATGTGCCCATTGTTACAATTTGTGTCACAGAGGAGGAGCGATGAAGGTTTTTCCCAGAGGAGGGTCCATGCTAGAAGAGGCTAGAATGATGGATTTAGGGTCCAGGACAGGCCTTACTTCAAGATGCTCCTCAAACTCTGGAGGGGCAAAGACACGAAAGAGTGCATCTGCCCTTTTGTTTTGAGTGCCAGGAAAATAGGTAAACACCAGCTGGAACCTGGCAAAAAAGAGCGACCAACGCGTCTGGTGGTCATTCAGGCACTGAGCGGACTTCAAATAGGTCAGATTTTTATGGTCTGTAAAGACGGTGACCAGGGGATTGGCACCCTCCAGGAGATACCTCCACTCCTCTAAAGTCCATTTGATGGCAAGCAGCTCCTTGTCCCCGATGCCGTAGTTCCTCTCGGCGGAGGAGAACTTACGTAAGAAGAAGCTGTAGGGTAGAAGCTTGCAGGAGGAGTTGTGCTGCGAGAGGACAGCAGCTGCGCCACAGGAGAAGGCATCTACTTCCAGAAAGAATGTTCTGGTGGTATCTGGATGATTTAGGATGGGTGCTGATGCGAATGCTCTTTTCAGGGTATTAAAGGCTTGCACAACCCCGGGAGGCCAGATAGAGTTCTTGACCGTTACTTTGGTGAGGGCAACAATAGGAGCGACAACCATGGAATAGTTTTTCACGAACTGACGGTAGAAATTCGCAAAACCTAAAAAACGTTGAGTGGGTTTTAAGCCTTCCTGTTGGGGCCATTCCAGTATGGCCTTAAGTTTCTCTGGATCCATTTGCAGACCTGTACTGGAAATAATGTAACCCAGGAATGGCATCTGAGGCTGTTCAAAACTGCATTATTCCAGCTTGGCATAGAGTCCATTCTGTCTGAGACAGGTGAGAATTTCAGAGACATGAATCCGGCAAGAGTTCAAGTCAGGGGAGAAGATGAGGATGTCATCTAAATAAACTACCATGTACACATAAAATATGTTGTTCATGTAGCTTTGAAACACTGCCGGAGCATTACATAATCCGAAAGGCATGACAAGGTACTCTTAGTGACCGTCCCTGGTGTTAAATGCGGTCTTCCACTCGTCGCCCTCTCGAATCCTGATGAGATTGTAAGCCCCATGCAGGTCCAGCTTAGTGTACACGGTAGCCTCCTTGACACAATCAAAGAGTTCAGAGATCAGGGGTAAGGGATAGCGGCTTTTAATAGTGATCTTGTTAGGACCCCTATAGTCAACACAGGGGTGCAGCTCTCCAGACTTTTTCTTAACAAAAAAAGAACCCTGCACTGGCAGGAGACGAGGATTTTCGAATTAAGGCCCCTGCCAGGTTTTCTTTTATGTAATCTGACATAGCCTTGGTCTCTGGTACTGACAAGGGGTAGGTACGACCCCGTGGGGGTGTTTTGCCAGCATGATTTCAATAGTACAATCCCAGGGACGGTGAGGAGGAAGCATCTCAGCATCCTTTTTGGAAAAGACTTCAGCAAACTGAGCATAATGTGGAGATAAACCTGGAAGACAATTTTCTGAGACTGGAGATTCAGGAGTGGAAGTTGCTATGGGTAACAGGGCTGGAGGTGTGACACAAAGTTGACAGGACATGCGACACTTGTGATGTGTGCCAATCCAATGTGGGTGAGTGTAGTCTTAACCAGGGTAAGCCCAGGACTACTGGTCGAATGGCAGATGGCAGGACGATAAATGAAATTTCCTCGGTGTGTAAGGCTCCCACTTGAAGGCGGAGAGGGACAGTGCACAGCTGCAATGGGTTGGAGCCTATCCGGCTTCCATCAATAGCAGATAGAAGTATAGGCCTGTTTAAAGATGTAGTAGGAAGGCCTAACTCAGTCACAATTTCTGCAGAGATGAAGTTGTCGGCAGATCCGGAATCCACAAAGGCAGTGAGGACATGAGAGTGTTCAGCATTAAGTAGGGTTACAGGCATGCACAGAAGCTGATCCAAACATCCTGAAGAGACAGGGAGCTGTATAAAAGAAAGTAGTTGAAGCTCCCTGGGAACAACTAGGTGCGTGCGTTTCCCGGACGCTTGGGACATGCGTCACAGAAATGCCCAGGATCGGCACAGTACAAACATAAACAATTTTTCCTTCGTTTTTCTAACTCCTGAGGAGAAATCCGGGAGTGATCAAATTGCATCGGTTCCTCCGATGGAGCAATAGCAAGAAGTGAAACAGGTGGCTGGGAAAGAGGAATCTGGAATCAGACGTGGGAAGACTTTACGAGCATGGACCTTTTCATGGGTATGCTCCTGGTACCGTATGTCTATGCGATTGCAGCAAAAGTGCACACCAGCAGTGCTTGAACTGAAAGGAGTCATGTGACTAGAAAAAGGTAAACAAAGGAACTATAATGTGCACAGAGCATAGTGGATACTGCAGAATCATGACAACTACACGATGAAACGTAACAAGCTCGTAGGTCTGGATCTGCTCCTGGTCTCTAATTATTAAACCTCCAATGTTGGGGAAACTTTCCTATAAATGTTTTTCATAATTTAATTTATAAAATATGACAACACTATAGCGTCATATATTGCTCTTCTCCACCCACCAGTGCCGGATTACCAAATAGGCAAAATAGGCACCGGCCTATGGGCATCACTCCTTTAAGGGGCCCCGCAAATATGGATCAAAATAATATTGATTTGATCTTGAAAGAAAATTACAATCTAGTTGCTTATATTGTTTCCAAAAGATTGAAAAAATAAGTTCATCAAAGAAACGAAAACTTTAATTAAAGACTCTATAGAAAGAATACTGCTTATTAAAATTGTTGGTTGGTAAAATGAAAACCATATTAGGAGATAACTTGCTAGGGGGACCCCGGGATTTCGATGCTTAAGGGCCTCCACAGGGTTTAATGCGGCACTGCCACCGACAAACACACTCTTTACTTAAAACTCTGCTAAAACTGTTTAACACCCATGTTATGATCTGCTCATTGGGACAGTTTGGAGACATAGGGCCGCATTCACAGATCTGTTAGTTAAAGGTACGCAATTATACGCACGTACGTTGCAAGGCAACACCCAGGACGCTCCCCTCACACGGACAGGTTTTCGGTGACTTACGCCCCCATAGGGCACCCTTATCTTTATGCGTGCATGTAACTAACCGCGCCCTCAAATAGTCATTTAAATGCCCCCCACCCACTTTCACGTAACTTTGTCCGTACGGATTTCAACCACGCCCCTCCGTACGTATGTCCCCAAGTGCGATTCACATCTAATGGATCCTAATGGACTTCCGTGCGTAAATTCAACGTAAATAGCATAAATAAAGTTACTACGCATGCGCAGTTACTCCGATCCTAAAAATACACACGGAACTCCGCGCAGAAACGGATCTGTGAATACGCCCCTTAGTTAAGGAGTAATGAAAAGAAGAGAGAAAGGGAGAGAGTTTGAGAGGTCAGCTTATTATCTTTTTGCCATGGGCAACATCTCCCCTTTTCCAAACCCGCAGCTTAGTAAATCTGGCCCCAGGTTTGAATCATGAATGGATGTCACACTGAGGATGTAAGTGCAATAATAACAGAGATTCTTTTTTAAGATAAACAATATGCACAGACTTGTTTCATGCTTTGTGTAATAATATGTTAGATTTTTATTATATCTTTGCCTGGAGATTTTCTCCTTTTTTTTCTGCTGGTAAAATATTGCTGCCATTTCCGCTCTCCCAGATTTGGCAGCAGCCGGGACTGTGTGTGATTACAATGTTGGTTTCTGATTTTATTTTAGAGCAGACAACGGATTATTTTAAAGAATCCATTCATATCCTGCGCCTTCTCTGTGCTATTAAGTTTTCATCAGCATCCAGATCTGAGTGATGTCACCCACAGAAGAAGAGTCTTGAGACCCCCCCCCTTTCATTTCACAATGAGACAGTAATTTCTTTCAATGATAGTCATAAAAGTTACTCAACAATGCGAAAAGATATCAGTAACATTCACCATTAGACAAGTTATACATATGGTCTCAGTGTAAAACATATTGTTATTAAGAAATCTTTCTTCTGCAAAATTCAAGCCATAGTGGAACTATACTGCAATTTATTTGTTTCATCAGAAGGTCAAGAGGCTAGACTTCCATAGTTATTATTATTATTATTATTATTAACGTTTATTTATAAGGTGCCACAAGGTATACACAGCGCTGTGCAGAGGCAATAGCAAAGCCATCAGTTACATATTCAATACAATAATTAACAGAGGATATAAAAACATGAATAAGGAATATACAGTAATTCATGTACAATGCAAAAATATAACAGTACAAAAATAGCAGAACAATATGTAAGGAAAATAAAGATGCTGGAGATGTGTGTAGGAGCAGATGAATAAGGAGAGAGACAGTAGAGAGAAAAAGGTGGGAAGTGAAGAGGACGGTAGAGGGGTGATGCCAGGAGGGAGGAGGACCCTGCTCATAAGAGCTAACATGCTAAGTGATAGAGGGTGAACAAACAGGATAGTTATGAATAGTTATGGCTACTAACGCAATTCACTTGCTTAATAACGGGACCAGTTTTGCAACTAAGTGGCAGGGCAACTCCCACGACATTCCCCTAGTTCCTATGGCTTTTAGATTACTTCTTCGTCCATAGGGCTACCTTAACTCTCCGTGCATCTATATGTGCTTAAGTTGCTACATTGTAATTTGCACTCTTAATAAGTTATTTAAATGCCTCCCCCACGCATTTTTCTTAACTTCCTTCTTATGGAGGCCTGGCATGCCCCTTCTTTCTTATCTCACTAAGCACGGAGTTGAAGTCCGTACCTAATGGATTTCCATGCCGAAATACACCTAGCTTGTGTAAATACAGTTTAACCATAGGCAGCACTTAAGTGTGAATCAGGGCCAGGATTCTTAAATCAACACCTGTCAGATAGAGTATTGTAATGTTAACACTTACTGTGTCTTATACCAGAGAAAAAGAGAAAGTGTGGACTTATAAATGTGCACTCATCTCCAAAGACCCAAATAGAGTGTTTTTCATTTTGTAAAACATCAGTTTAATTCGATATGCCTTAAAAAGTGAATATTAAAACGAGTGAGGTGAATAAAGGGAAGAGTTTAAAACCAATAGTTACACAACTGTCTCTGCATCTAATCAGTAAATTACAAAATTCAGCAGCCTGCTTTAATGAAAATGCTTGAAATAGACTTCTTTTAGAGTCAGATGTAGATAAATGTTGAGTAGGTTCTAGTGCAGTGTTGGCTAACCTGTGACACTCCAGGTGTTGTGAAACTACGAGTCCCAGCATGCCTTAACTGCAAAAGCATAGTGGATACCTGACATGCATGATGGGAATTGTAGTTTCACAACACCTGGAGTGTCACAGGTTAGCCAACACTGTTCTAGTGTATAGAGCTAAAGAATGTCACACAATAGATTATTATACAAAAAATTCTCATTTAGGTTGGTGTATAACCACTTAGATCAATGTGGATGTTCACACATTTAGTTAGTGCCTATAGACCATAGATGTAAAATACTGTGTTCAAACATGTGTTCATAACAAATTTATAGATAATCTGTAAGGATTTTTCTCATTTAAATAATTTGTCAGAACAAATAGTCAAAAGGCTGATCCAGAATAACGCTTCGAAGCGAATTTACGCGTGGTGGAGACGTAAAATCGCTGTTTTGAACGCACTGCGCATGCGCACCATAGAAAATACGCACATTAACGTAGCGTAATTGTGAACGTATGGGCCATTCACGTATGTGTCACGTAAATACTTACGTGTGGGCGTGCCAATTTTACGTTACTCCAAAATACGTCTGAAATACGATGGGCGTGCTTAGCTGCGTAAATTCGTTCAGCCCATA
>WWET01000031.1:687851-703996 GCA_011038615.1 Limnodynastes dumerilii
TATATATACATACATAATGGGGGTTTTCATCAGGGGGAGACTGCCGGTGACTTTTGTCAAAGGACTGGAGACAGAGGGGGACCACCAATACCTGTTGTTGGAGAGATAAGGGGCTGGATCCAGACTTAAGTAACTTAAAGCATCAGCATGCCCTGTTGGGGCACAACATAGGGCAGCGTTAAAAATCCGCACCTCTCATAGGTGCAGATTTTTATCGTTAAAAAAACGGCGTATTTTTAACGGAAAAAAAGAATTGAATTGCAAAAAAAATAACGCCGGTAAATTAAAAAAAAATGCGTTAAAAATACGCCGGCGAAGGATTTTTTCCTAATTGAATCGGGCCAAGAGAGTTCAAGTAGCCGTATGGAGGCGGAAGTCAGCAAAGATCCATAAGAACGAGTGCACCTTAGGTGCACAGTTTTGCGAATCTTACTTATATCCTTCTTATCTGGATCCGGCCCTTAGACCTTAGTGTCCATCGGAGCATAGGGCACTCTGTTTTTCTGTAGAATTCCACTTTATAGCATACATAGTACACTGCAACCACAGGATCATGAATAACTTATTGAATAGTGATTAGAAGAGGAAAGCCATTGGGTACAACGATTTACATAAATACTGGAAGATTATCGATCGCTTCATATATAACACATGACATTTTCATGCGATACACAGAATCTCTTAGGCAGTCTCCTGACCAGTCAAGCTTGTGATTATTTTTGGTTCTGAGAACACAAATAAACAACATAAGCTATTCAAGTACACTAGGGACTAATGCAGGGAATTCAATGAGTAATCGTAATCACTGAGCCTCCAGTAAATTCCATATACTGGCCTCTGCTAACACACAGAATATGCTATTAATTCTAGATCAGGTCCATATGTATTATTTATTATTAAATATGAACCTGATCTAGAATGAATAGCATATTCTGTGTGCTAGCAGAGACTAGTATATGGAATTTACTATTCATGACTCTGCATGCACAAGAACAGGGTCATCCCCCCACAGAGTGCTCACTGTACATTTTAAATACCTATGCCCACCCACCATACGTATCTTGTATGCGTGGTGAGCAGGGGTGGATTGGGACCTTAAAGTGACCCTGGATAAATAATGTGTAAGATGCCACAACTGGGTAGGATCAACTATTGGTGGGGTCCAAAAAATTAGACCACCACCCAATACATACAGCATTGTAGTGACTACCTTCCAATACATACAGCATCCTAGTGACTACCTCCCAATACATACAGAATCCTAGTGACCGACACAATACATACAACACCCTAATGATCTGCATTCTATACAGACATCATTTTAGCAACCACCACCCATGACAGTCAATATACTAGGTTTCTTCAAATAAAAATTGAGCTGCTGAGTGGCCACCAGAGGCCACCGCCCTACTGGGAAAATTCCCTGTAAGTTCTATGGCCAATCTGCCCCTGATGGTGAAGGAGCCAGCACCCTGTGAATTCTGCACAGAACACAGCATTGGATGGCCGCCATTCAGTGCGGAATTTTTAGTACTGCGTATGTGCTAAGCCGTCTGCTTTTCTCAAGTCTGGATCCGACCCTTTGTGTTTTAACCCATACAATTATTCACGCAATACCTCTGTCTGTAGTTGGTTAAGATGAATAAGACCCTGTTGCTCAACATGGAGAGCCTGATAGTTTTTGTACTTTTAGGAGCAGCTAGGTACACTAACAAAATGGTCTGATAGCCAGGAAATTGTATAACATGTACACACTGCCCAATCCTCAGACAGGTCCCCTGACCCCACTGTGCCACCCTTCAGGAACGTCACAGCATTAGCTGCATCGATTATGAAAAACGATCAATCCTATGATCAGTCGGCAGCATTTTTACGACATTTTGTCAATGTTTCAATAAATTGGTCCAGCATACAAACTATACAATAATAGGGTCGATCAAATTTAGAAACTTAAGAATTTAACTTCCTCCTCACAGGTGCTACTCATTGCCTTGCTGGACTTCCTCATTGCCTGCTCTATTTAAACACCTTACTGACATCACATCCCTGTCAGAGCAATAGGTAATCTTAGCCTGCTGACTTGTGTCCTCGAACTCGCTCATGTGTTCTGGCTCCCTGGTTCCTTGTCATGTTACACTCCTCGGTTCCAGTGTCTCATCGTGCTTCCAGTTGCCACTTGCTGGTATTTTCGATTCCTGCCTCTAGCAGTGTCCAGCTCTAGTGTTCAAGCATCTCTGGCTTCTGCACTGCTCTGTCTCCAGGTTCCAGCTCCAGCCCTGTCATTGTATCCAGCCTTGGTAGCAGTGACTCTGCAACCTGTATCCACCACTCCTTCTTATCTTGGTTCTCACCTCACCATCTCTGCGGCTGTTTGCTGGTCCAGAGGGTCGTGACCTGCCCTTGCCTTCAACCAAGTCCATCCCCACCATCAGGGGCTCTGGTGAATACCTAGCTTGAGGTTAGACTGCATGCCTCTGGTTCAGGATGGTCCATGAGCTTGGTGAGTAACAAACACCTGAGCTACACTTTCATACTCGGCAGAACATGGACAAGTAAGCACTATACTTCACCCAGGGTTATTGTTAGGCTGCAGTTAGAGTTAGGGGGCCTGATCGAGAATTGCGTACAACATCTGACTTCTGCAAGCTGCTTGTGCGTTTGTGCAGACGTTACACAACGGATCTCCTGCCTTACGGAACTTAGTTTCGTATGCTAGGAAATCCATCTGACAGGGTGGCATTTCAAACCTGCATGTCTAATTCCCCGCAAGAGAGGTGGGGACAGGCATGTAGATGAAATTAGGTGGGCGGCGGTATGCACTTCCACATGGATCTTAGTTCAAATGGACGCAGATCTGTGCGAAGAACTTAAGGTAGGGTTCTGGACACATAAGTGTCCAAAACTCCGCACAGGAGAGGGTAGTGACAGGGGAGTTAACTCCCCTCTTCTGTTCAGTCTTCCAGACCTTCTTATGTTCAGAACATGCACAAAGGTCTGGATTAGGTCCAGGGTTAGGGTTAGGCTGTGGTTAGGGTTAGGCTGCGTTATTGATTAGTGTAAAACTTTTAAGTGTCGACAACACTAAGGTTCATATACTGTAATACTAATACTATTGACTGTAGAGTTGTCAGGAAAATACCTGTTTATTCAAGTTTATTTGTGTTTACATTCATGCACTGTTGGACTAATGTTGTCGATTATGTGAATGTCGATTAAATGACATTCTAATTCACATACATAAATTATATCACAGATAAATGATATCACAATTGTGGATGGTTGTTATGGTGTCTACAACACCACTTTTCATTTTCAGAAACTTTAGTAAATCTTCAACATAATTTATCTCATCTTAATCAATAAGAACCACTCATGTTATCTACAACTGCAATCTCCATAACCCGGCGTCTTCCAATCTATGCAGGCAGATCATCCACTCCTGAGATCATTTCCTGTATTAATCATAAATCTACTCCAGAGTCTACAAATTTTCAGCATTAAGTAAAAAAAAAATACCGAAGAGGGAAAAGCTTGGGATTTACGTTAACTTGAACATAAAACGAAATAATCATTTTCACTAATCCAGCCTATCCCGTTTACAACAGAAAGCATTAAGCCATCTTTTGTATTGTGAGATATTATTTATGACAAGAAAAATTGGTTTCTGGAGAACAAAATATAAATGGAAAAAAAATAGCATTACCAACCTCAAATGTTTGCAAAGCCTCTTTCCTCTGACTTACTGTACTTTCCAAACTTCCTCTTCACATAACCGTAACTGGTAATGTAAGTATGGATTAATATAGTCCAGGATCTATACATTTGACTTTAAATCTTCTGCAGCCTCTCTACATTCCATCTAAGCTTTTAAAAATTGTATAATTTATAAGTTTTCAACAATATATTTTGTAGGATATATAAGTAATTCTAACTACTTAATATATATTAACAAACACTATTTATAGAAACATAGAAAGTGATGGCAGATAAGAGCCACATTGCCCATCCAGTCTGCCCAGTGGTTTTAAAACTATTCTGACGCTAGACCTTATTTACCCACAATTTAGTGTAAGATTTAGGATATCTTTATATTTATCCCAAGCATGTTTGAACTGTTCTACTGTGTTAGTCTCAACCCCCTCAGATGGGAGAATATTCCACTTATCTATCACTCTTTCAGTGAAGTAATTTTTTCGCACATTTCCTGTGAATCTAACACCCTCCAGTTTATATTCATGCCCTCGTGTTCTATTACACCTCTTCCTTTGAAAAATGCCACCCTCCTCTAGCCGGTCACAACCCTTGATATATGTGAAAGCTGCTATCATATCCTCCCTCTCCCTTCTCTGCTCCAAGCTCTACATGTTTACTTCCTCTAGCCTTTCTTGCTATGTTTTGTGACACAGGCCATGGACCATTTTACTATTTTAGTTGCTCTTCCTTGCAAGTCTCTAATTTAATATGTATACATGCAGTGACATGGTAAAAACCACAACATTTGTTCTACACATTAGTTCCGACACAGAATTCCATGTACTGCGCAGTGCGCAAAAATCTCCTATCGTTATTAGTTCTAGATCCTGCCCAGGATGAGCATGTACCAAATATTTATCCATTATACATAAGAAATTTTAAACAGCTAACTTCCTATTACATTCCTATTACATACTAGAAAATGTCAGCTAGAATTTGATTGGCTGCTATGGGAAACATCTCCACTTTTCCTTTCCTGCAGCTTAGTAAATCTGGCCCACTGTCTTGACCGAAACTTCCGAAAAAATGACTGCGGTCGGTGCTTCATTGCTACAAAGTTGTCTGTCGAAATCCGGGAAACAGTACTTAGCTGTCAATTACACTTGACGCCTATGTTTACCAGCCATCCCTTTCTCAGGGATGACATGTCTATGTAAGTTTGTATAGATAATTGGTCTCTGGCTTATAGTATTTCCCCTGTATAATCTTTGTGACGTGTATTTGTGGACACTAGTTTTCTTTTTCCACCTTGACGTTTCATTGTAAGAGATGACTACAGGCTCGTTATGAAGTTCTTGAAAAAACTCGTGGAGAAGGCTGTCTGCTGGTAAGGAGTTACAGCTTATGACCTATGATTCATCTCCTCCCTGTACAGCCTGCAGAGACATTATATAATGATAACTATGGATGGAAAGAGGACACAAGCAGAGACCATTAACATTTATTCGTAAGACTCCTGGATTTCTCTGGTATTTATCTCTTCCATTTCCATGCGCTCATCCTCGGTATGTTTCATAACCTCTCTCCAATGTATCCTAAGAATGTCACTTGCTCTTTCATTTCATTTTACCACTTGTCATCCATCATCTTATCTCTGGCATAAAACCTTCAGTAATACTTTTAGGCAAAAAGGAAGATTAAATTAACCCTCTTCCAGTTCACAGCTGAACTGTGATGAACACAGAAGATGAAAGCAGGTGAGAGGGAAGCCTGGATTAAACGTATGCCGTGTTATTCATCTCTGAACCACGGGTGAGTGGTATCATCATCATTCCATGGCTACCACCCAGGGAATGCAGTTGCCGGGCCGAATGGCCAATTTCTAACACTGACACAGCTGATAACTGAATTGTATTATTGTTGTAATTGGCTGTATTACAAATATTCCTATGGGGCCCTATATCAAATAAGTACCCTTCCTAATCGGAATCAGTGTGGCAGGCTGCGGAGATGGACTGCAGTGTCCTGTTGAAGGTTAGGGTTAGGTTGCAAGACATGGGGGCTGATCCAGAGCTACGGCCGCCGTACTAGCTCTAATGCGCATGCGCCGGGCAGAGGTTGCCCGGCGTCACTATGGAAACGCCCGATCTACAATCGGGCGTCCATAGTAGCGGCATAGGGCCGCTGGGGGGGAGGGCCTCCAGCGTCCCTACGCTCACGTTACTGCTGGTGGGCGGGGGGAGGTAAGTAAATGAGGGTGGGGGGGGCGTGCTAAGAGGCCATACGCTCCTGTGTGAGCGTATGGCCCCTTCCTTACGCCGGGCAAAGCTAGGGTAGCCTTCAGCCGGCGTAAGGAAGGGCCCATACGCCCGCACAGGGGGAGTGTCGGCCCAGAGCAGCGATGTTACGCTGAGCGCCACAGCGCTCAGTGTAACATCGTAGCTCTGGATCAGGCCCATGGAGAGTTAAGGTTAGGGTTATGGTTAGGCTGATAGAAGGGAAGAGTTAGGGATAGGCTGAGGGAGATGGAGGGTTAGGCTGATAGAAGGGTAGGGTTAGAATTAGGCTGATAAAAGGGGATGGTTAGGGTTAGGCTGTGAGACATGGAAGGTTAAGGTTAGGGTTAGGCTGATAGAAAGGTAGGGTTAGGGTTAGGCTGATAAAAGGGGATGGATAAGGTTAGGCTGTGAGACATGGATGGTTAAGGTTAGGGTTAGGCTGATAGAAGGGCAGGGTTAGGGTTAGGCTGATAAAAGGGGATGGTTAGGGTTAGGCTGTGAGACGTGGAGGGTTAAGGTTATTGTTAGGCTGATAGAAGGGGAGGGTTAGAATTGGGTTGCGGAATGAGGAGGGTTAAGGTTAGGGTAATAGAAGGGAAGGGTTAGGATGAGGATTAGGGTAAGGGTTAGCATTAGGAGAAAACCTAACCTTTGAGCAATGGGATCCTGATTGCCCGCGGTGTCCACACTCTCTGAATTCAGGTTGCACCTGGTTTGCCAGAAAATGATGTGCTGCAAATTGGCACATTGTACTATCAAACCACACCCACCAATATTAGGTCTGGGGGTTCACTAGAAATCAGGGCACTTTGTGGCGTTGGTTCCTCCTCATGTATTGCAGTAGTCTTCCTACAGACAAAACTCTATGACTAGATTTGAGTAACACTGCTCAGATTGTTACAGAATTCACTCTGAGACCGATGACAAGGATGTAAAAGTGGATATGATTTTTGCTTTATAAAATAAAGTGAATTATATTGGTCTGGATCCGTGCTGGAGATGTGAGCGCTATGAGCTGTCTCCCACCACAATAGGTGTGGTTAAGACATCAGCACTAGGCTGCTGCTCTGCACAGTGTCAACTAGTTAGCGCTGTTAAGAACACTATATAGGACACAGCTCAGCGTCATTACAGTCATGTCATTGGTAGTGTACTCATGTCACTGTCCTTTTACCTGCCATGTCTGTCAAAACTTGCTACTATTGTGCCGGATCAAGAATTAAGAAAACGAGTCAGCACTTAGTAAATACTGCACACGCACAGTACCCATACTTCTGCAATGGAACGCAGACGTTTGATGTGTGAAAAATTGCAATGCGTTGTCATTTGTAAGTGACTAACCCAGCTCAAACTGTGCAATTGAAATGCCTCCCTCCGCCCACATTTCGGGTGAGTCGGCAACCCTGCCTTACATACTATCCTGGTTTCCGCTTGCATAGAGTTGCATGTGGAATATTTAAGGTAGGGTTCAGTGCACGGATCCACCACCCGCATGTAGAAGTCAGGGGGAGTACCCTGTTCTGTATACGGTACTGTAAATCAGAAATACCGTACATTAGCCTCTGTTGCGATGGCTATGTATGGCATTTCCTTTTCAATCTGGGTCAGGCCCATTACTATTACCATCTCCCTTTGTAGGCAGTGTATCTTATATCCTGTTGTACTGAATCCTGCTTTACTACTACAGAAGCTACCTTCCTGTTGTTTTAATAGCATTAAAAGCAATTTCTCATTCTCCGTGTTGATTAGACAAGGTTAAAAATAAAAAATAAATATATATATACAATTTTTTTTATGATTTCGCCAATGATATAGCCAATGATATAGCATACTTTGTGGTGTCAACTGTACCATTACCAAATTGTCGTCATAGCAACCAGAACCACTTTTCATAGCTGCACAATGTTAATGGGGATGGTGCTTTTCCCTAAGATAACCACAGGACATTCTATAAGGGAGATACAGGACCGTATTCAGAGATCCGTTTTTTGAGGGAAGTTCCGTGCGTATTTTTAGGATCGGATCAATTGCGCAGGCGTAGTAACTTTATGCACGTAGTTTGCGTTGACTATATGGACGTACATGTGAATCGCACTTGGGGACATACGCAGGGAAATCAGACATACGGGGAAATTTACATAAAAGTGGGCGGGGGGTGGCATTTAAATAAACGCATGGAGACGGGGTTATCTAGAATCGCACGGACGGAGCACATATACACACGTAAGTACAACCGGAAAGAACAGAGTGGTCTGTGGACTCCTAAGTCACCGGCAGCACGTCCGGGAGAGGGGAGTATCAGGGTTGTTGGTGGGTCTTTCCTTGCTCTGGAACTGCATATAATTGCGTACCTTTAATAAACATATCTTTATTTGAGCAATGTGAAAAACAAACTATCACATCGATAAAAACAGTAACAAACACATGCATGTCTTTACATATCTACAAAATAGTCATGAAAACATTCCAGATACAGAAATATCATAAAGCACAGAAATTGCAATGAGCAAAGAAAGGAGTTGCATATGAAAATGAAAATTGTTTCAGAGCCATCTGGCGTCCTCCCCCACCCAGAGTAAAGTATTAATAAGTACGACATGTGGAGAGTTCGGAAGAGAAGACAGTGCTAAATCAATTAATGTTTGGAATTGGCGGGTTACCCAGAAGTGTTCTGTTTTCGTACCATGGGGTAGTTTGGAAACAAGCACGCAATTGTGCTTGCGTTTGCAAGGGAAGTGTTAAAATGTATCTTTCCCAGGTGTGAAAAAGTGTCTTGACCGATTTTTCTTTTGTAAGGGTTGCTTCCAACCATTCCATCCGAAACAAATACAAAAGTTTTCCATGAAATAAGGTAACATTTGGAGGTTTATCTTGTACCCACGTTTGCAGAATGCACTTCTGGGCAACTGCTGCGATAATGGTGAGCATTCGTTTGGTAGCTTTTGGGATTTTGACGGTCTGATCCAAGTGTCTCAGGACCGCCCACTCTGGGGTAAGTCGGACCTCATCCATGAGATGCGCAGTTGAGAAGATACGAACTTGCTTCCAGAATCTTTTAATGTGTGGACAATCCCAGAGACAGTGGAACAGAGTAGCCTTTGGCGTACCACATTTAAGGCAAGTGTGTGTGTCAGCTAGACCCATTTCAAATCTCCTATCAGGGGAGATATAGCCTCTATGGTAGATATTCAGCGTCATTTCGCGGTATGTGCTTGCCTTAAGAATATCTTGGGAATAAGCTAACGTTTTCATAAGGTGGTCTATCTCCAAATGGGGAAAAACTGTCAGCCAATATGAAAGGCCTGTTTTTATGCTAGCATGATCCATAGTATCACGTAGGATGTGGTAGTGTAGGGAGATTGTCCCTTTTTCATGTGGCGGATTCATTAATAGCCTGTAAAGATCATTTTGCCAGTCTACTTCCCCCAACTCTCGGACAACCGTCTGTGTGTAATGCAATGCTTGATGAAGTGCAAACGTGTGTATGGATGAAATGTTGTGCGTTTCTTGTATTTGAAATACAGATTGAAGTGATTTTCTGTGTGGTATAGTGAGGTCTCGTACTGTGGTGAGTTTGTTTCTGGCCCAACTGACAAACGGATAACCTGCTTCCCCGTGTTGGAAGTCTGGGTTTTTCAAAAGGGGAAGAAAAAGAGTATATTTGTTATTTAAGCCTTTGGCCTTTCTGACTCGCTTCCATGTGGACCAGACTGACATTAGTAAGGGGTTATTTTGGATGTCTTGAGATAAATCAACACGCGAGCAGTGAAGAAATGAGGCAAGAGAGATATTGGGAAGGAAGGATTGTTCAAATGGTGTATTGGAGTAGCGTTCCGTGTTATTTAGCCAATCTCTAATAAATCGAATATTACTGGCATAATTGTACAATTTTAAATTGGGAAAGTTTAAACCTCCATTAGTGCGATGTTGTTGCAGCTTAACGAGAGCTATTCTGGGGCGTTTTCCCTGCCAAATACAGTTTCGGAACGATTTATTGAGTAAACGCTCGTCTGTAGACGGGAGGTTTATGGGCAACATTTGTAAGGGGTATAATAGCTTGGGGAAAAGTATCATTTTTATTAGACTCGAGCGCCCTGAATATGTCAGTGGTAGGTTACGCCAATTTGACATGGTCGCGCATACTTCCGTGACTAAGTGACGCATATTGTCAGAATACAAGTTATGATGATTTTTAGGGAGAGTTAGACCCAGATATACTAGGGAATGTTTAGCCCAACTGATTTGAAATTGGTTGTGCCAGACAGGACGCTCATCCCGCCCCAGCCATAAGGCAATAGATTTGGAGGGGTTAATAGTAAAACCTGAGATTTTTCCAAAATCCTGGATAACATTTAGAATTGCATGGAGGGAGCCCAACGGGTCAGAAATGTAAAGCAATAAGTCGTCCGCAAAAGCAGTTAATTTAACAGTTTTACTACCAATTGTAATGCCCTTGAAATCGGGCGAGCCCTGCAATAGTCGTAGCAACGGGTCGAGGGCAAGGTTAAATAAGAGGGGAGAAAGTGGGCAACCTTGCCTAGTGCCTCTCGTCATGATCATTGGTTCTCCTCTACAGCCATTTATACTATGTTATTCTTAATGCTAAACACTATAAATGAAGCTGATAATTCATGTCTCAATCCTAAACGCCATCCTATGTCCCCCACAGCCGCTACAAACATTCCTCAAGTCACAGAAGACCTGCAATGAACTTTCAGTAATTAGCCGCCCTCCCAAGCCACGCCTCCGCAATTTTCCCTTTTAATTATCAAATAAACTATTCCGATGATGAGAAAAGAGACATCTGACAGACTCCCTGGAAACACTAAAAGGTCATTAACTTGTTTTTGGTACTTAATTTAAACGAGAAAAGGTAATTACTAATTAGAGGTTACACCAGCACAAAACTTGTATCCAATCCTGGATGGTGATGAGGAAACATAAAAGACTTGACTTACAAAAAGCTGTAAAACAAAACTCTCTGTGGGTCTAAGCTATGATTTATCTAATCCTTCACATGTTCTACAAAGAACGCAAGTTTGTTCATTCTCGCCCGGAGTGACAGGCTGTCTGCGCAGTGCTGTTATCTCGCCTGACGTGTTCCTCGGAGTCTGATCGCATATACATATGCTCAATAATAGGTCTGTGGAGCATGAAAATATCAATACGTTTTCTACGACATAAATGTGTATAGCTTCAAAAGACTGTCTCATGGATTCCATCTACATTGTACAAACCGATGATTAATTGCCACGGAAAACGCATTTACACCATTTGGATTACACAGATCGTCTTTAAGGCACTATTTTTTTAAAGTCATTTTACTTATTTATATTTTGCATTTTTCTTATATAAATGTAGGAACCGTTCTGCTTTCTTGATAAGATGCTGCATGACATTAGTAATGACAGATATTAAAATAAATGATCAGAGTGGGCGGCTGTCTTCATTATAGACTAATCAGGATAATATATTTATATGGTCATGATCTATGCTCAAAGCTGACAGTGCTTTAGATAATAAGGTTCCAGCAAACAAGTTCAATGTATTATGATGATAGTGACATAAGACCGGATTCACACCTAAGAATAATTTTAAGAATGTATCTACTGCACATACGCAATGGTACATTTTACGCGATCTATATGGCAGTTCGGTAGGAAGATTGCCTCCGTGTGATCTTTAAAGACCGCACTGAGTAGTTTAATAAGAAAGAGGCGTGTTTATGCCACCTCATGGAGGATTTAGGTAGAAGTGGGAGGGGGGAGGGACTTAGATTCGCCGGGAAGGGTGCGGGGGAGGCAATGTCCGTGCGTAGTTTCCTTCTTAAGAGGCAAACTACGTACTGTTAGTTAAGCTAGCCCTATGTAACTCTTAAGTGCCCTACGGTACCTAAAAACAGGAGGTGTTTTAGGGGCAGGGCGGGTGAGTTAGGTGCGGATCTGTCCTCACCTAACTCACACTTGGGGCCAGATTTACTAAGCTGTGGGTTTGGAAAAGTGGAGAAGTGGATAGCAACCAATCAGATTCTAGCTGACATTCTCTAGTGTGTAAAAAGAAAGTGAGAGCTAGAATCTGATTGGTCGCTATGGGCAACATCTCCACTTTTCCAAACCCGCAGCATAGTAAATCTGTCCCTTAGTTGTGAACATGGTCCAGGCATACCACGGGTCTGTTCTTTACCTTGATTTCATAGGTACTTGTTATTAGAGAAGAGCATTAAAATACTTCTTCTTTATGTCACTAGAATGAAGTCATAACTTTCAATAGTGTCATAAGATGTATCATTGTAACATGGGACTGGATTCCGGATTAGGTACACACAGCCGCTCTTAATGCCTTGCGCATGGAATGGATCTACGTGCATGCAATGCTGAGGATAGCACACTCCCTCTGCACATCCCTCACACGTTCAGTGCTTATAGGTCTAGTACCCTACCTTAACTTTTACCAACATGGCTCTGCGTTCGTAATGCTAGGTCATATATAAGGGCTTAGCCAAGCTCTCACTGTACGATATAAATGCCTCAACCTGCCCACTCTGTATAGACCACGCACACTCGAGCGGACTTTGCTTGCATTATTGGGTCTAATGCACAATGGGCCTGATCCAGACCTACGCCAATGCACTGTGTTTAGTAAAGCACAGCGTATCGGCATGTACTCCCCCCTGTCCCAGCGCATTTACCCTCACTTATGCCGGCTGAAGGCTACCCTAACTTCAGACAACATAAACGAGGGTAAATACTACCTCCCCCGCCTACCTACACTAACATTTGCTATACTAACATCCTAGATCAGGCGTTTCCGTAGTTATGCCAGCCAACATCTGGCTGGCGCATGCGCAGATCGGCATTTCAGACGATCTTACACTTACGCCCGGCGTATTACCGCCGGGCATTGTAGATCTGAATTAGGCCCAATGGGTGTGTGTTAAGGGGGTGTGTAAGGCTATATGACTGAAATGTCATCATTTCAGTCATATAGACTCCTCACTGATCTGCTAGTCAGCAATACTTAAAGGACGCTCTATTTGTTACTAGCCGGCAGCTCATAAATGAGTCTGTATGACTGAAATTCCAGTCTCAACCCTTCTGAGTTGTTGTTCAGTATGACTTACTATACATGCCTAAAAATAGTTCTTCATCAATGAACTAACCTACCAAGAAAACTTCATAGATCATCTTGACACGAATGTTCTACCTGTTTTCTAATGAATCCAGTCTCCTGCAGGTATCAGGAACACAGCGTTCTTTTCGAATTAGGGCAAACGTTCTCTTTTACTGACCAGCATAAAGTGTAATCCATTCTCTTCTGCCGGGTCACTGCACTAACAGCCGACATTTCCACAATGATTCTTTGTAATGTGCTTGCAGCTTCATTACTAACCTTTTCTATTGCTCGGGATAATAACCTGACTTCATTTTCAGTCCTTCAAAGTTAATACAGGGGGAATACAATAACATAATACCTCAAAAGTCTCCATAATCCAACCTTTAGGAAGACAATTAGTACGCTATATACAGGTGCAGCTTATTGCTAACCATTGCTAACTAAGAGGTAGATCCAGACCTAAGAGCTTGTAACGTTTCATCGCGTGGCATATTTACGCTATCGTATTTTCTATCAACTCCCCTCGCTCGTATGTACTTTAGCAGTTTTACGCTTGCCAAACCCTACCTTAACTTTACACAGCGTAACTGCTGATGTACGTAAAGGCTTCATGTACGTAAGTGACTAAGCACGCCCATACTGTACGATTTAAATGCCTCACCCCGCCTCCGAAGGGTAAGTGCGGGTATCGTATGTCTGTCACGTCCCTTCGTTCATAGTTACGCTGTTGATACGTGGCTGGTACTTACGTTCAGAGTTATGTGGCGGAACATCTACCGTGCGCATGCGCAGTACATGCTAATGGGCGATTATACATCAGCGGCTAGCGTAAAATCGCTTGCGTACGTAGTTTAGGATCTAAGGTTATCCTCAGAGAGAGAAGAGTGCCAGTGGAGAATACTTCAATGAATGGATGAATAGGAATAAATAAATAACCACATGACTTTGAAAAAGAGCTCAGGAGAGCTTGAAACGCGTCAGAGGCCGGTAACCCGATCAGGACGGAATTTTACAGGGACCCGACTGTACATCTGACGGCAGGCGCCACTCGCAATCGTTCTTTTCCATCTTTCCCTGGTATGATGTCCAGTCCTATTTAATGATGTTTTTATGAATTCTGTCTACTTCTGGAATCCCCTATTTATTCATTATAATCAAGGACTTTGGGGTAGATCCAGAACTACGTTTGCCCTACGTTTACTCGCGTAGCGTATTTTCTCGTGCGTACCTTCTATACACTCCCCTAGGCACACCCCTTGAATGTATGTATTTTGGCAAGATACGCTTTTCAAACCCTACCTTAACTTTTGCCAACGTAACCGCAGTAATCCGCACACGTACGTATGGCCAACACGTATTTACGCAGCTAAGCACGCCCATACTGTACACTTTAAATACAAACCCCCGCCTACTTAACGTATTTTGGACGCACGTAAAATTGGCATGGCCACACGTAAGTATTTACGTGACACATACGTGAATGGCCCATAAGTCCACAATTACGCTACGTTACTGAGCGTATTTTCTATGGTGCGCATGCGCAGTACTTACCAAAAGGCGATTTTACATCTCTGCCACACGCAAATTCACTCACAAGCGTTGTTCTAGATCTGGCCCTTTATCATTATTTTGGATTAATTAGGACTTATTTTAGATAGGATTGTTATTTATTTTTATATTTATATTTATTCCTATTCATCCATTCATTGAAGTATTCTCCACTGGCGCTCTTCTCTCTCTGAGGATAACCTTAGCGCCTCGTAAACCCACACCACCATTTTTTCTATTTCTCTTGTATCCATACAGGAGACGTGAGACTTCTCCAGGGAGGGGCTTGTGTCTGCTTATAGGTCTTATGCGCTTCATTAGTCAGTTTGCTACTTTTTCCATATTCAGTTTAGGATCTGGCCATAACTTATTATCACATATACGATGATATAATGATAAAATGGAGCTTTCAGATTGGTGACTACATAGGTATTAAATACACCAAATACAGATGCCACTGTTTACAAAGCCTGAGAAGTGACTGATGGTAAATAATGGCATTTGTGAATTCCATGATTGTTTTTTTTCAAACAAGTAAATATTTCTCGGTAAAACTTGGGGTTGCAGAATGTTCCCCCGCCCCTACCCCATATAGTAGACTACAGATATCAGTCATTGGGAGTAGGCTGTTCTATAAGGTATTGCTTGAACCAGAGAGAGAAGTATGACACATAGCATAACTTGCAAATTTAAGTAACATAGAAAGTGACGGCAGATAAGAGCCACATGGCCCATCTAGTCTGCCCATTTGTTTATTGAAAACTATACTGACCCTAGACCCTATTTACCCTCAATTTGGTTTACAATTTAAAATCCCCTTATATTTATCCCAAGCATGTTTAAATTGTTCTACTGTATTGGCCTCAACCACCTCAGATGGGAGAATATTCCACTTATCTATCACCCTTTCAGTGAAGTAATTTTTCCGCACATTTCCTTTGAATCTACCACCCTCCATTTTATGTTCATGCCCTCGTGTTCTATTACACCTTTTCTTTTGAAAAATGGTACTCTCCTCTAGCTGGTTACAACCCTTGATGTATTTGAAAGCTGCTATCATGTCCCCCCTCTCCCTTCTCTGCTCCAAGCTATACATGTTTAGTTCCTCTAGCCTTTCTTGGTATGATTTGTTACAAAGGCCATGGACCATTTTAGTTGCTCTTCTTTGCACAGTCTCTAATGTATTTATGTCTTTCTGGAGATATGGCCTCCAGAACTGAACACAGTATTCTAGGTGAGGAACCAATGATTTATAAAGGGGCATCACTACTTCTCTCTTTCTGCTACTAATTCCTCTCCCTATGCAACCAAGCATCTGACTTGCCTGTCTCATTGCTTTGTTACATTGATTGGCTACCGTCAAGTTACTGGAAATAATGACTCCTAGATCCCTTTCCTCCACGGTAGATTCTAATGTAATGCCATTAAGGAAATATTGAGCCTTTGGGTTTTTATGTCCTAAGTGCATGATTTTGCATTTTTTGGCATTAAACTGCAGTTGCCACACTCTTG
>WWET01000031.1:721089-738513 GCA_011038615.1 Limnodynastes dumerilii
TAACTTCAGCCGGCGTAAGGAAGGGGCCATATGCTCGCACAGGAGCGTATGGCCACTTAGCCCGCCCTCCTACCCTCATTTAACTACCTCCCCCCGCCCACCTACACTAACCTTAAAGTAGGGACGCTGGAGGATATCCCCTCCAGCGTCCCTACGGCGCTGTTATGGAAGCCCGATCCACGATCGGGCGTTGCCGTAGCGACGCCGGGCAACATCTGCCCGGCGCATGCGCAGATCGGCTCAAAAGCTGATCTTACGCTTACGCCTGCCGTCCTAGCGACGGCGGGCGTTATTCTGGATCAGGCCCTTTGTCACTGGCTCCGCCTCCGCTACATAATCTACTTCAAGCTCCTCACCCTGACCTATAAAGCTCTTTCTTGTTTCGCTGCACTTATCGGGCTGTATTCACAGATCCGTTAGCAATTATATGCACGTATGTTGCAAGTCAACACCCATGACACTCCCCTCACACGGGTTTTCGGTGACTTATGTCTTCATAGGGCACCCTTATCTCTACGCGTGCATTTACATGCGTATAATACATATGTACGTGCGTATGTAACTAACCGCACCCTCAAATGGTCATTTAAATGCCCCCCCATCCACTTTCACGTAACTTTGTCTGTAGATTTTAAGCACGCTCCTCCGTACATATGTCGCCAAGTGCGATTCACAAGCATGTGCCTAATGGACTTCCGTGCGTAATTTCAATGTAAATAAAGTTACTACGCATGTGCAGTTACTCCGATCCTAAAAATATGAGCGGAACTCCGCGCAAAAACGGATCTGTGAATACGACCCAACATCTCCAACCTCACCCTTACTCACACTCCCAATAACCCTCTTCGTCCAGCAAATGACCACTTCCTCTCCTCCCAACTCATCATCACTTCCCACACCTGCATTCAAGACTTCTCCCGCGCTGCCTTTTTATTGGAATGCTCTCCCACAACCCACCAGTGTCCCCCTCCAGCCTGCAAATCTTTATGCAGTCATTTCTTCTTACAAGCATAATCCCCCTCCACCTAACTTGTCCCCTACCCTCCTCTCTCTATACTGTTACCCTAGCCCTCCCTCTCATCTCTTTTATGACATCACTCTCTCCCTGCCTCTTACCCTCTACCCAAATTCCCCATTCTGTGTCTCTTCCCCCATCCACTTAGATTGCAATCATTGTCCTATGCACCTATGGAATATGACAACATTTCCACACACATCAAAAATCACACACCACATATCATACCTTCAGTATATATTCAGTGCAGGAATCTCCCTCTCTCCTTTGTGTTTTACTTTTCTATGTTGGTTTAGATACAAAATGGCCGCAGGCTGCAGCAGTTTTAACCCATACTCTGGAGGCCAGACTTACTAAGCTGCAGGAAAGGAAAAGTGGAGATGTTGCCCATAGCAACCAATCAGATGCTAGCTCTCTCTTTGCTATGACATACTAGAAAATGTCAGATAGAATCTATTTTGTTGCTAGGGGCAACATTTCCAATTTTTCTATCCAGCAGCTTAGTAAATCTGGTCCTTGGTGTTAGCTATACATTAAGTCTATCTAGTGAAGGCTCCTTTGATTCCATGTGCACTTTTTTGCGGTTTTGTAAGGATTTATAGATTATTTTTTAACAATGTAAATGTGCAAGTAAGATCCTAAAGAAAGCTTCTGGGAACTATTGGCTGCTCGGTTATATCTCTGTGCTTGTGCCCGGGGACTGCTCCCAGGCAATGTTTTCCTTCAATACACAGCTAAACATGTTAGTTAATGGTATAGAGGACAAATGTGTACGGTTACCAATTGTAGGAGAAAATGCGTCACAGCATCCAGTGCGGTGGCCAATTATAGTAATCAGGTTAGTTTTTACATTCTATAAATACAGGGACATTTTTTTCTGTTTAACTGCAAGTATTATCTACTATTATTACCTTCCACAGGAAGATTCCATATCAATGGCCCTGGTCCAGACCTACGCACATGATACGCCCTAGTGCGTAGTGTATTTATGCCAGTGTACTTACAAAGCACTCCCCTAGGCAGTCCGTATTTATGCCATCTTATGCCGACCAGACCCTACCCTAACATTTCTGAGCGTAACCGCGGGCATCCGTAGGCTCCTTGCATAGTTACGACACCTAACACGCCCATACTGTACGATTTAAATGCCTCAGGTCACCCTCAAAGCGTAATTACGCGTTTCATATGGCTGGCACGCCCCTTTGTGCGTTGTTACGAAGCCGATACGCACTGAATTTCGTGGCGTAACATCTGCTGCGCGCATGCGCGGTAAGTACTAAAGGGCGCTTTTACGCTTCTGAAAAATGTAAAAACACGGGCGGGTGTAGGTCTGGATCACTAAATCAAAAACTTCTACCATCCAAAACTAGTATGGGCTTCCCCTGTCCTGCAAGCAGCCATATTGCTGCTGTCTTCTTGGTTTTGCACTGCTGTTGGTAGATTAAGGCTTTTGGATAACTCTTTTATGCTTAGATATAGGGCTATATTTACCAAAAAAAAAAAAAATTTCCCCCGATTTGAAGCTGCTCCAGGCTCGCTTGTGCCCGCGGCGAGCCTGGCAGCTTCCCCTTTAAAATTTACCAAAACTTGCCCCTCCGCCGAGGTCGCTCGAAGTGCTCTGCCCGCAGCGCAGGCACTTCATATCGTATGATTCCCGCGCATGCGCAGAGACTTCACAGCCGCACTTAGAAAACTTCAGCCCAGATATGAAAACCCACTGCGCATGCGCAAGGTCTTCATATCGGGGCTGGAATCTTCTAAGTCGGACGCGTCTGCCGGACAGGTGAGTTTTGTCTTTTTTTTTAATAGTTTTTAATTTTTTTTTGTTTTTTTAGAAGTTAAAAAAAAACAATTTTTTTTAACTCTTTTTTTTTTACATGGCCGCATCCACCGTCATTCCAGCGGCCTCCCCACAGATACCCCGCTTTTCCTCCCCCTAATAACGGCTATGGCGTTATTTTTTCCTTCACTGCCGAATCAGAATTTCGGCAGTGAGGGATAGTAACTTGTAGTTAGTGCTGGCACCCGTTAAGATCAACAGGCCAGCAAATCTTTTTGAAGTGTTTGAGCATCGCCATTGAAACAGCAGATTGCCATGGCGAATGCACTTTAGAAAATGTTAAAATGTTAATTTTCAAGTGATAATGAGCGTTTTAGTGTTAAAATGTAAATAGTAAATGGAGCCCTATCTATCTAATATCTATCTATCTATCTATCTATCTATCTATCTATCTATCTATCTATCTATTTATCTAATATCTAGAGAAAAATATATGCAATCAAATTTAGAGCTGTGATGGAACTTTGACTACAGTAGCTGAATTACGGTAAAATTACGGTTTTAAAATAAAGCTAGAGATGTTAGAGATGATATATCTAATATCGAACTAATATCTATCTATCTATCTATCTATCTATCTATCTATCTATCTATCTATCTATCTATCTATCTATCTATCTATCTATCTATCTCATATCTATCTATCTATCTCATATCTATCTATCTATCTATCTCATATCTATCTATCTATCTATCTATCTATCTATCTATCTCATATCTATCTATCTATCTATCTATCTATCTATCTATCTATCTGTATTGATGTGTGAAAATCTTGCCACAAAATTTTATATTTAAATAAGTTGTAATAATAAAAAAAAAACCAAAACATAAATCAAACTCACAGGAAGTATAATATACATAACAAATAAATAAAAAAATGTAAATATATCTTACATTTTAAACAAAGATTACAAGAAAAACAATGATTATTAAAGGAAATCAAATCTATGTTTTGGTCTAATGACAGCATTCCTGATATTAATGTTAAATTCTCACTGCAAGAGCAGGAAAATTTATGTTATGTGTTACACAACACCAGGCAAAAAACAAACATAAAACAAGCAAAACATGCATCTGTTTAAAAGGAATTAATAAAAAGTAATTTATAAATTATTATGTTACAAATATAGGTTTTTTATTCCTTAGCCAGATGGAGAATTATCAAGTTGAAATATATACAAATTCCTGGCACTTATTAGCTGCAGATTGAAATACCCATACAAAATGATTCGCTCTAAGGGGAGACATTACATGCTGTAGGAAAAACCTTGGCCACTGAGCGACCACCGATCGCTCTATGGAGTAGTTCTATGTTGGACATATGGAGAGGCATATGCTAGCTCATTCTCAGAACTAACACATCTCTGTGTGAGCAAAAGAGTCTCATAACAGGAGAAAAAAAATTCTTATGAAACAGAACTCCCTTTTCATTTTTATTTTACTAAGAAGAATATTAGGCAGAGAAAGAAACAATATTTAATGATTCCAGAATGGTATAACTTATGATAAAAAATACATCATTATGTAAAGCTGAGAAAAAATGGGTTAATACACTACATACAAATCAGCACTAAAGAGAGAGTGGTATCTGTTAACTATGTAGGTGCCAGTGACAAGATTTTTGGGAGCTGTTTTTATACACAGTTGATTGGCATTTTTCCATTTAATAAAAGGAGATCAGATGTCCCTGAGCAATATATGAGATCAGATCCCCTTAAATAATACACATGACACAACTGGAGTGTTTATATTGCACTTAATGTGTTCCACCTGCCCATGTCTGCTTTTCTGCAGCAGACGGCTATGAAAGGAAAGGTGAAAATCACTTTGTGGACTGGTTCATACAGGTAAATCATATCATAGGCCAAGACACTGATGTCATAGCAGCTCTCACCCTCAGATATTTCATATTTTCATTTCAATTCATAATATTGGATTTCTCTGTCGAAAAAAAAACTGCCTACATTTTTGTGCAGGTAACTAGATTTGTTGAGCCTCCGTTGACAAAACATGAACCAAGAGTATAGTATAAAATAAGCACAACATGGATTTGATACCACCATTTCATGATACATACAGTAGAAAGACACTTACTTATGTGAAGAACAAAACAGGTTTGGATTAATGAAATGAAGCCAGTATAATGAGTCATCAGGTTCTGGTTCTGAAGAGTCGTCATGAATTGGGGCAAAATTCATCTTGAGGGTCCTATAATGACATTATGTAAATGAGGAAAATACTTTTTATAACATTATTAGTAAGCAAATAACAGAATCTTGTTTAATGGTAGTTATAGTTGTAGGAGAAACATTAGATAATCAGCCAGGAGGGATAATACCCATTGGTTAATGCTACCCGGGAAGAGGATAAGGAAAAGTACATTTGAAAGTTAGAAGAACCATGTTGGACTGCTGGGATGTTCTACTACAATGTGCAAATAGTTTGTGTACCATACAAAACAAGACTATATAAATGTGAGATAAATTCATCTTCACCTCTTGCATTTTATCATTTTTGTCTTCAATCAAAGATACAATGTTTTTTGCTTTGCTATTAACCTAGAATCATGTCCAAAAATTTTGGAGGTTTGTGAGAACTTAGAAACAGGAACACATTTTAAATCAATTAGTTGTTTTTCATTTACTATATGTGTTGTAAGTACAGCTCACTGAATAATTTACTGACAGTTCATTAAACGTAAAGAAAATGGAGAATGGATAGATAGTGTAACGTTGCTCATACAACTGGCCCATTATCCACCAATCAGCTAAACATTGCCAATAATCACATGACCAATCGCATTGTCAGGTATATGAAGCATGCTTTATCACTTTGTTTTGTTAATCCGGCATTGTGGGCAACTGCTCAAGTTCCATACACTGAAGGATAATGGAGCTGATCCAGAATTTTTGCACATGAGGAATGCGCAAGTGTTATACGTCGGATCCAGAGCTGGATCCGGGGGAAGCGCAGGTGGAACCATATGCGCAGAGGCTGCAGGTCATACTGCCGCAGCCTCTGCCACTTTGCTATGTTTTGAATGGTTTTTTTTTGTTTAACCATTTTCAGTCTTAAAACACCCCTTTAAAATCTTCATACATTATTTACAGTAATGCCTGAGCATACAGCGGCATCCCGTATAAAGAAAATATATATTTTAGTAGCAGAAATGTCCTTTAAACCATTAATCAAACCTTTTCTGTGTTATATTTTCACCATGTGTAAATCAGTGTTTTTATTACATACAGGGCCATTTCCCCATTGAAAATTACCTGCTACTATGACGTACACCGTTCCTTGACATGGTGCAAGATTATTACAGAAGCGCAGGTATCTTACATAGCTGCTGCGCCTATTTAAGTGCGTTAAACGCCCATTTTCTCATTTTAATATCATGGAACACCCGGTTCAACGAGCGCACAGCAGACAGACGCAAGGGGAGCACCGCGGACAACTTTCTGTGCTCACTCTCGTTTTAGCATGTTCAGAGCATGAGCAGGGCGAGATTCTGCTGTGCTTCCATCTTAAAAAAAAAAAAAGACGAATTCGCAACTCTGGATCAGCTCCTTGATGTTGATTACTCATTAAACACAACGCCAATTATTATCTATAGGTCTTTTAGAGCATTTAAATCTAAATAACAAAAACAAAGCACCATAGAAGAGGAAGCTTTACTTCGCACTTGTTTCAGGTGCTTGAGAGAATAAACAGAGATATTGGGCCTGATTCAGACTTAATGAGCTTTAAATTAGGAGAGGAAAGTTACTGCTGGGCTAAACCATATTGTTTCAGGGGACTCACATTTCATCTGTTGCAAACAGTTTTAGAGGGCAGCTTGGTGGCACATTGATGCCTAACCATTAAGTATATGGATCTCACTGTGCTGAGGTCATGAGTTCGATATATGGAATAGGCCGTATCTGTCTGGAGTTTTGTATGTTCTTCCCCATGGGCTGGATCCACACTTAAGTAAGTGCTTGAAATTAGTTACTCCTGGGCTAAACCATGTTGATTTTAGGGGAGTCATATTTCATCTGTTGCAAACAGTATTAAAGTTAGGAGGTGATGTTTCCTATCCCAAGTTTAAATAACAGTGTGATAGTAAAGCTGGTCAGTATCTGTGTGCAGTAAGCAATTCAAAGATATATCCCTGCATGCAAAGAATACAATTATCTTGGCTTCCCCTGCGATCAACATGGTTTAGCCCAGGAGTAATTTTCCTCACATTTTTTCAGTCTCTGAATCAGGTCCAATAAATATTGAAAATCTAAACAACCGCTCTGTAGGTATTTCAAACAAAACCATCAAAGTTTTTTATTCCTTGTCGTATGTTAAGAGCATAAAATAAATGGAATCTGATTAGGATATAGCAGAGTATGGAGATTCATTCATGGTTTAGGTGATGGAAATGTCCGGTCATAATTCCGGTTCCCAATTGTGGACTTACCTTTGTGGGTTTCCTTTTCTGGAACTTGGGAGATGACAGAGCATAGAATTGATGGGTCATGGGAGCTGATTCAGAGTTGCACTTACACATTTTTTAGGTGCAAGTGTAGACCTGAGCATTACCATGTTGAATTGCAAGGGGAGGGAGATTTACATTGTAAAATCAGAATTTAAATTAGGAGGTGAAGTTTTTTTAGTTCAACTCTATTTTATAGAATAAACATAAAGCTATGCAGTATTTTAGTTCTATGTGTAAAAGTAATGTATTTTCTCTAAAGTTATGTATTTTCCCTGCATGCATAATTTTTAAAATTAATTAACACCCCTTACTGAAAATTATTTAGCCGAGCTATACACTTGCACCTAAAAAAAGGTGTAAGTGCATCTCTGAATCAGCCCCATGGTCATTAACACCGAGGACTTTAACAAATTGATGCTAAATTATTGCATCTAAAATCAGACCCTTAGCTTATAAGCTTCAATAGGACAATTGTGGATGATATATTCGGTAGTATATAAATAATAATTGTGAGGGATGCAACCAATAGTCATGAGAAAGCAACCTAATAGTTTAGTAAAGGCCGGTGACGTCGGCCCAGATACTAGGCTCCGTCCGACAGCGGAATTACGCACATAATTACGTACGTAATTCCTGTTTTATGATGCCATAATGGCCGGCGTATGTTACGTACGTCATGTCTTAGGTTTCTCCAGGACCTAAGAGACGCAGAGAGGAAAACAGAATGGGAAGAGTCTTTAGCAGCCGCTGTGGGAGAGAATTCGTCCCCTTTGTACGCCTTGATAAAGGCCAGGGTGCATAAAGGTGTCGCAGACTGAGCGCTTATTGCTTCTCTAAGGACGCATTTTCCACTCCCACAGCGGCTGCTAAAAACGGGTCCCATTCTGTGTACATCTCTGCCACTCCTGAGTTTCAGAGTTTTTAGGACCTTCTTTAACAACACTAATTTTTCTGCAGCGTTCTACAGCGTCCTCCTACCAGGGAAGCGCAGTATGTTTTCAGTGTAAATGTCCATTGCGTTTTATATGTTTCATTGTGATTTTATATGCTGCCAGTAGAGGGGAAACAAGGGGACAGCTGAGCTAAGCCCTGAGGTTCAGAGAGATCCCCCCAAAAACATGGGTGTACCGGCGCCTAAAGATTGTTGTTGGCAGGCCTGGTTTTAACCCTATTTCGAAAGGGTCGCTTCAAAACTGGCTGGGATTTCGATTGCATATGCTTCGATGAGGCATAGCAATCGATCCGCGAAGCACAGACCTTTTGGTGCTCTGAAAGGTCAGGCAAGAAGTACCCTAACCCTGCAGAGGTCACTCACCTTTCCCGTGGTCCGGGTCCTGCGATAGCAGCGGTGTTTATGCTGATCAGCATACTCACCCATTGTAAAATAAAAATGTATAAATTAAAGGGGTATTAAAACAGGGATATCCGAAAAGGAACTTCCGGATGTCCCTATTTCGGAAATCAGACTCTTAGCAGGGACTGCAACCGCTCCCGGAGGGTGGAAATTAAGTCAGCAACTATGAAATAAATGCTTTGTTTTGATAAATGTGTCAGGTAGCACAATATTATCTTTAGCTCAGTCACTAGAGACTACACCCTGAGCAGATCTCTGCTGCATGCTGTGCGGGCAGACCCCGCTGTGAATCTGAGCTGGTGGTGAGATATTTAAAGACTCGTCTGATATACAGCAGCGATACAGAGTGGGAAACAGCCATTGTTTATTGAACTAGAGCCAGGCACTTTTTTTTTTTGTCTGCGGCTGCAAATAATAAATCCTGGTAATAAACGAGGTGGTTAATAATAAATTAGTCTTTAAAGCCAGAGGAGCTGCTAGCCGCAGGAAACATGCTCGGGCGACGTGCTTGGTTAACACAACCTCAAATTTCCAGCTCGCTGCAGCACAACGCGTGCAAAACCAAGCTTCACGGAGGGAGCCAGGGCACGAGTCTGATTACCAGGCCCCGGAGTCTGGAGGAGAAAGATTCCTCACTTTTAGGGAGAAAAACAGAGTTTGCAGATTTGTGCCGAGAGATTCGCAATCTTAAGTGTCAGTTTAAAGATTTGTTTAAAGTGTCGTTTTTTTACGACCGTATTCACAGATCCGTTTTCACGTGGAGTTGCGTGCGTATTTTTAGGTATGGTTTAACTGCACATGTGTAGTGACTTTATTTACGCAAGTTATGTAGAACATACGCATGTAAGTGCTGTAGACACGGACATGTGAATCGCACTTGGAGACATACGTACGGATGGGTGGGGTAAAAATACGTACTTGAAAATCAACATGAAAGGTGGGGGGGGGGGGTTTAAATGAACGCTTGAAGGCGCAGCTATAAAGAATCGCACGTACGGAAGACATACACACACGTAAAGAACAGAGTGGTCTATGAAGGTGTAAGTCTACGACTGCACGGCCGGCAGAGGGGAGTGTGGTGGGTGTGGCCTTGCGACGTACGTGCGTGTAACTGTGTACTTTTTAAAAACGGATCTGTGAATTACGATCCTTGATGTCGATCCCTAATACTGGCTACTCGTGTATCAGATACCGCCAGTACCTGCTGGCACTTACTTATTATTCCGGTACCTGGAGACACGGGTCCAGAGTCAGACCCGCGCACACACGTAAAGCCGTAGTGATGCACCCCCTGCACTCCCCGCTGTCGGTAGTAAATTTGGACAGTGTTCAGATTGTTACCTTAACCTTTACGACTGCAGTTCGACCACAGACCTAGTCATAAAGGGGCTTCCCCCCACCCTCATTTACATAGCTATCCCTGCCCTCATTTACATGGCTATCCCCCGCCCTCATTTACATAGCTATCCCTGCCCTTAAGTACACACCCATGTGCAGACGCTCTAACACAGGGGACTTACACAAATTGCGTAAGTCCCTTGTCAGCCGTAGTTCTGGACCCGGTTACACTCTGCGCAAAGAAACTCTGGGTTTCGAAAAAAAGGGACATCCGAAAGTTCCTTTTTCGGATGTCCCCTTTTCCTACACTTACCGCGATTTTTTGCATACTTTACCCATTCACTTTCGCAATGAGCAATATCCCTCCGCCATGCTATCGTCGGACCTGGAACAGGTAAGTAAACTATCTCTACGGGGTTAGGGTTGGGGTTATGGTTAGGATCAGGCTGCAATTAAGGGAGCTTTCGGAGCTCCGTGGATCAATGGCATTGCCTCTTCAAGCGAACTGGCTGGGAGGAATCAGATTTTCTTTGCGGGGACCCGTCTGGGTCAGGGTGTGCCTCAGCAGGCCCTCGTCTGTCTCCGGGCCAAGACTCCCAGCACTCCCTCCTGATGGCAGCCCAGTAGGTCGGTATATACTGTATGTCAGCAGCTGATAACATTTACAAACATTTCAACATTTAATAGTATTTTATTTCAATATAAAATGATTTCCGGGCATTGAGCCACAAAGCCTCTGCCTGGTATGTCTGCTCATTCTCCTCTGGATCACACACTGAAGTGTCACTATAAGAGAGAATTCTCTCTCTTATGAAACTACTTTTCTATGCAGCGTATTAGATCACCTTTGTAACAAGCGTGGATGGAGTCACAATACAAAACAAGGCTGAAACCAAAGTCGTTGACTCCGTATTTCTTCCTTCTGGGAGATCTTGGAGGGGTGGAGAAAGGGTTGGCAGTATGAGGGGTGTCACACCTACTCTTTGCCTCAGGTCTCCTTCTGTCTGACTCGGTTCATTTGACAACAGAAATGGCAAAGTGCCCATCAGTGCAATACAACATGCAGTACAGACATATGGAGTAGGGATGGACAGCTATAATGCTAGGTGTCTGTAATCTATTATCGCCAAGGCCACCATATATGCAGGTACTGCTCCAAAATACATTGGGCTTGATTCAGACTTAAGGAGCTTGAAAATAAGAGAGGAAAGTTACACCCGCACTAAACCATATTGATTTCAGAGGGAGTCAAGTTAATTGTATTCTTTGCATGCAGGGATATGTCTTTGAATTGGTTACTGCACACAGATACTGACCAGCGTTACTATCACACTGTTATTTAGACTTGGGATAGGAAACATCATCTCTCAACACTAACACTGTTTGCAACAGATGAAATAAGACTCCCCTGCAATCAACATGGTTTATCCTAGGTTCGGAGTAACTTTCCTCTCTTACTTTCAAATTCTTAATTCGGAATCAGGCCCTTTATGTGCAACTTGAGAGAGTAGCAGAACAAATAGTTTCCATGACTAGGGGCTAGCTGGCAACTTTTAGCCTGTGGAGCAAACACAACAAGAAACGCCAGACCGAGTCACACATACTATATGGCAGAGAGGAGACACATCCTATAGTTCCATGCAGTGAATGGCTGTCACTCAGATAACCTGATCACTAATCATCATGCTGCCAGCCATTCACTGTGCCCTTGTGCCTATTTTTTTTTGTATTGCTCCATGTAAATAACTTTTATTTCTCTCCCCCACCCCCCCCTCTCTCCCCCCCCCCCCTTTATCTATTTATTACAGTTTGTTAGTGATGGCTATGAGCTACTGGATAACCCACTGAGTGCAAAACTGCTTCCTAGAGCATCCGACAGGGGGCAGAGTTGTGCTGCAAAGTGGGCAGGGTTTACTATTACAATATACAGTAGTATAAGCAGAGAATATTACCACTGACCAATCTGCCACCATTTTAATTGTGAAGATAAATGAGATTATTATTGTGACTAATGCTGGTCACCAGGTATACTGGTTGTGGTTTAATGATGCGATGGTCTGTTTTTTGCAAAATCCCATCGTACAGCAGCTGGACTGGAGACTGGCGCAATTGCCAGCAGTCTTCATTGTAGAAAGAGTCATCGTTTTACCTAACGCTACCCATAACTCTTTCCTAACCCTAACTTACCTGCTGCCACCTGTAGCTAACGGGAACGGGGAAATAGCGACCTGTTCCCAATAGCAATTTTCTATCTCTAGATTATTTTGGATAATGATACAGCCGCCATTCAATCCCGGTATACTGGTAAGAATGCACTTTTTACACCAAGATTACCAGCGAATGCGCTAAAAAGTTCTTGAATGCACACAGATCCTTGTATTGAAAGGTGGGACACGGATTTGTACAAGTAACAGTTGCACATGCACCACCGTGTTCCGAAACCACCTCACTTTCCAGAAAATAGACGATTTCGCGATTTTACGCCGTAGGTCTAGAGATACCAAAAGCATTTTTAAATTTGCCTTGAGTTATGTAAATGTAACTACTTTATTATGTATGGAGAGAACACATCATAGACTGCGTGTCATTTCAGAAGATCACTATTGCTGCCATGTAGCTGTGCTTTGAAAGTTCCTATGACATGAAATAAGCGTCTGGTTACTGTAATTAAGATGGAATGAAAAGAAAGTGTGTACGGAACTAGAAAGTGCAGCTGCTCTCAGCGGTAAGACTGGAGTCATCAGCTCTTAAACGAAGAGCCAGAATGAACCAAGCACTTCCTTGACAGCAGGCCTGAACCTTTATTCTAGCTGGGAACTTGTGTGTCAGTGTGACATTGTTCAGGCGTGTGGGTCACCTATATGGGAGGACTCTGAGTTGGCAGAAACTACAAATAATAGAGCAAATCTGCACCTGTACAAACCATGAAATGCAAATGAATAATTAGCTTCTGCTTGTGACAAACAAATACTGAACTGCTTTATTCTTATCCAGCAACTTAAAATCCAGCTAAGAAAAGTAAAGTCGTGGCTGGTTCTGTTAGTGCGATTTAAATTGACCTCCACCACAACATTGTTGTATTGGGATCTGCTATTTTATTTCAAATTGCTCATAACGGTCTCAGAATCAACCCAACAAATGTGTCAAATATATTTTCATCTCCTAGTTACTGAGGCTACAGAAAACCTCCAAAAAGCGCCATCTGCATGTACACTCTTCATTAAAACGTAACTTTTGATTATGGCGATTATAAAGAGACGACAGCAAACATTGGGGCAGATCCAGAACGTTTTCCGGCATATTTACGCCTCGCAATGTAAAAAATGCGTTTTTTATACCCCATTAAGAACAAAAAAAAATAACAAATCTAACGAAATAGAAATATACGAACACTATTAAAGACCACCAAATAGCAAAACAAACACCCACTTAGACAACCAAAACCAGTGCACTGCATCTATATACATAAAAAGCTAATGCTGCGCCTCACCTTTATCATGTGACAGATGCCCAATGCAATGATTGGCTGATGTGTAACAGCTGGGGTGTGTCCTGCTTGACAGATCACCAGAAAAAGTTGTAAATCCCTGGTTGCAGTGATTGCCTTGTTGCTGGGATGTGTGTGTGGGAGTTTGGCCTGGCGAGATACAGTGGAGCTGAAGGATTGGGGGGGGTTTAAAGGTTTTACATGGTTATCTCTGGATGGAGAAAAAGCCAAAACACAGACCTCTCATAAGTGAAAATAGGATTGAGGTGTGAAGCGGAGGAGTAGTAGTAATATAAATCTGCATACTAATAAGTTTAAATATGTTCACCAAACAAAGCCAAAAATTATAATCCAAAATTGGGAATAAAAACACTCTTATTATAATGGAACCTGTAATTAAGATGGAATGAAAAGAAAGTGTGTACGGAACTAGAAAGTGCAGCTGCTCTCAGCGGTAAGACTGGAGTCATCAGCTCTTAAACGAAGAGCCAGAATGAACCAAGCACTTCCTTGACAGCAGGCCTGAACCTTTATTCTAGCTGGGAACTTGTGTGTCAGTGTGACATTGTTCAGGCGTGTGGGTCACCTATATGGGAGGACTCTGAGTTGGCAGAAACTACAAATAATAGAGCAAATCTGCACCTGTACAAACCATGAAATGCAAATGAATAATTAGCTTCTGCTTGTGACAAACAAATACTGAACTGCTTTATTCTTATCCAGCAACTTAAAATCCAGCTAAGAAAAGTAAAGTCTTGGCTGGTTCTGTTAGTGCGATTTAAATTGACCTCCACCACAACATTGTTGTATTGGGATCTGCTATTTTATTTCAAATTGCTCATAACGGTCTCAGAATCAACCCAACAAATGTGTCAAATATATTTTCATCTCCTAGTTACTGAGGCTACAGAAAACCCCCAAAAAGCGCCATCTGCATGTACACTCTTCATTAAAACTTAACCTTTGATTATGTTGATTACAAAAAGACGACAGCAAACATTGGGGCAGATACAGAACAACGCTTTCCGGCGTATTTACACCTGGCGGACATGAAAAAACGCTTTTTTTAATGTACTGTGAGCATAAGGGCCTTACACAAAACAGTAGCGTAAAAACGTTTGAGGGGGCGTGCCAATATCACGATAGCCGTAAGTACGATGAAATTTACGCAATGTAGGCAGGGGTTTGCATTTAAATCGTACAGTATTAGCGTGCTTAGCGGCGTAACTACACGCAGGCTATACGTACGTGTGTGGACGTGAGCGGTTACGCTGCCAAAAGTTAAGGTAGGGTTTGGAACGCGTAAATCGGCCAAAGTACGTACATGCAAGGGGAGTGCTTAGAAGGTACGCTCGCGTAAATACACTATGCTAGGAAACGGATTACAAGCGGAGTTCTGGATCTACCCCATTAAGAACAAAAAAATAAATAAATAAATCTAACGAAAAAGAAATATACGAACATTATTAAAGACCACCAAATAGCAAAACAAACACCCGCTTAGACAACCATAACCAATGCACTGCATCCATATACATTATAGCTAATGTTGTTCCTCACCTTTATCACGTGACAGATGCCGAATGCAATGATTGGCTGATGTGTGTCCTGCTTGACAGATCACCTGAAAAAGTTGTAAATCCCTAGTTGCAGTGATTGCCGTTGTTGCTGGGATGTGTGTGGGAGCTCGGCCTGTGGGCACCAGGCTTTACATGGTTATCTCTGGATGGAGAAAAAGCCAAAACACAGACCTCTCATAAGTGAAAATAGGATTGAGGTGTGAAGCGGAGGAGTAGTAGTAATATAAATCTGCATACTAATAAGTTTAAATATGTTCACCAAACATTATAATCCAAAACTGGGGAAAAAATCCTCTTATTAAAATGGACCAGGGCAATGACATCCTGAAAGATACTGATCAACTAGAAAATACAAAAAGAAGAAAAACGACCAGTACACCGGTATAGCTAATGCCTTGACACAGCTTTCTAGCTAAACGTGTGTCAGCAGTACCAAGTACAGCAGTTTCACTTACATGACCTATCAAACTCTGATCCACCTGTATCAGTTACCTATTCCGGTAAGATCTATCCTGTCAATGAATAGTGCAAGCAAGGTGCTCCTAGGGAGTGAAGCTCCGCCATGAGGTGAAATATTTATTTATTTTCTAGTTGATAGGGTTTGATAGTTGATAGGGACTGAGTTTATCATTGTAGCGATGGGAGTCCCTGCACCAATGGCTGTCCTTGCGAAGTAGAGACAACCAAAAGTTGCTTTTCGTCTGTCTTTATTTTAAATGGCAGCCATTTTAGATTTTTTTTAAATGAATGGGTGAGTATGCGATCAGCACCCATTCCTTTTCAGAAGCGCTGCCGCAAGACTGCCGGAGAGGTGAGTAGCCCTCTGTGGGGAACTTAGGGTTAGGGGGAGATTTAGGGTTAGGGTAAGGATTAGGGAGAGGGTTGGGGAAAGAATACTTACTTATCTTTTGGAGCTATGTGTTCAGTGCTCCAGGGATCGATTGCTTATGCCTTGAAGAGATCGGAAAAGGCTGGGAGCGAATGGCCCCAATGTAGCACCTCACACCCTTACAAATCATTACAGAAGCAATGTCTCCACAAAGATAATAGTTTTTTCCCGTGCACTATCATCTCCCCATCAGCAGTTATGATGACTGAACAAATAGCAATGCAGTCTCTCAATCCACTTAGAAACCAGTGACATGGGGAGTAGGTCACCACCTTGAATGGCACTTTTCTGAAAGAGCCCTCCCTTTCCCTCCTACCCAAGATTCCCCTCACTGCAATCTAACCCCAAGACTCCCTTCCCCACAGCCTGACCCCAAGACTCCTCTCACCCCAGTCTCACCCTGAGACTCACATCCCTGCTGACTAATCCTAAAGCTTTCCATAGATTCCTACTCACCTGCGGTGGGTGCAACAGGTCTGTGACGGGCGAATGAAAGGTAAGTATGCAAACTTGCCCATTCGTTTAAAAAAACAAAAAACAACAAAATTCACAGTAGCGCTATATTCAAAATAGAGACAGCCAAAAATAAGCTTTTGACTGTCTCTATTTCTAAAACAGCACTATCGCAGCGGCAACTCCCACCGCGGTAACATTAATGAAGCACCAGACCCACTCATCATACCTATCCTATCTCAACACAACTTAGCCCAATATCATTTGTGGTAGTTCATACAGGTTTTAATAACAGGGCTGATCATTGGAGCGATATTTTAATTTATCCTGGTTTATTCGGCTCGTCTCAAACCATTGGGGCCCAGTTATATTTCACCCACAATACAGAGGACCAAAAATCTAGTCGAGCAATGAATGGTTTGTGTCATACACACAAAACATTGCTCAAAGTGACAGCACTTCAACACAGGGTAAAAGCTAAAAGGAGAACCGCAGAGCTGTAATGCTAAATGCTTAACATACACGCTAGGTAAGAGAACATATATGGGCAAATTAAATATTTATCATGCATGCAAACACAAACGTCCTGGTCTATGTAAAGCATTGCTGCTGATGTTAAAGCAGCCATCATGTTGTGAAGTCAGCATAGAGAGCTTGTGTTGAGTTGTGTCCTGTATCTGCTCACTGTCTGGGGAGAGGAGGTTGTGATCCCTGGACAGAGAGGCTGATGCCAAAGTATTCTGCAAATAAAAAGGTTGTAGAAAAATCCAGAGAAAATAAACTGAAGAGATACAAAAATAAATCACGCCGTTTTCTTAGAAATACTTAAATCTTTATTTTTAGGTTTGTGGGCCTTTTTCTTGTATTATTTTTATTTATTTTTTTGCATGATCTGTTTTATAATAGCTTCCCTTATGATAAAAATGAAGCCATACTTTACCTCTTAGGTTGTTGTCCTGAGTGTGATTTGGAACCACACAAAGAACAGGAAAGAGGCCCT
>WWET01000031.1:745186-769314 GCA_011038615.1 Limnodynastes dumerilii
AGTGTATGGCTATTTAACTGGACCAAGAAATAGCGAATAACTATAGAGTCTCCATCCTGCGATCTTTTGCAATTCCAAATAAAAGGGACAAGAGGCACGACTGTGTGAATGCAGCCATTTCTTTGTGGAAAAACATGTTTAGAGGGGCATTACTGTGTGGCATAATCACATGAACTGGGGAACACATTTGGGTATCTCAGTGGAGAGTGAGTGAATTTATTGGTGTGTGTGTGTGTGTGTGTGTGTACCTGACTGGAGGACTCAGGCAGACTCCAGTGTACCTCTTAAATGTTCAATATCCCAAAACGCATCTATTTCAACATTAAGGCTTACAGGGCAAATACATTTTACCTATGAACACTGTGATACAAGCATCCACACAAGTGCATGGGAAACCACTGAAACCTATCACAGTCATCTGAACCCGTTGGAAGTATAATTGTAATGCTGGATCTCTGGGCATGAAAAATGCCCACCTCACATTAGCACGTGGCCCCTTATACTAGAGGTGGAAAGTCTGGATCCGGTCCACGGCCCTGAGCCATGGAAAGATTATAACACTCAACGTGGCCGAGCGCAAGCACGATGGTATAATGCATCTGGCCGTCATTTTCTATTGTACACGTTTAGTGGACATGTTCACCCAGCTGCAATTGATCTAGGCACACACAATTTGTAGTTCTGAAGGGCACTGCGTTGGAGTGTAGGCACATGAGGTTCTAGTACACACAGGCTGTGACATAAGGGCTTACAGTCATCATAGCCACCACTTCCTCTATACAGTACAGTGTACTAACTTGCACTTACACAACATGTTCTACTGTGATAGCCTCAAATACCTCAGATGGGAGGCTATTCCACTTATCAAGCACCCTTTCAGTAAAGTCATTTTTGCACACATTTCCTCTGAACCTATCGCCCTCCAGTTTATAAGCCGACCCTCAACACACTACTTTCCACCCTTGGAATCTGGTTACACCCTTTGATATGTGAGCTGCCGTCATGTCCCCCAATTTCTCTTCTCTGCTCCAAGCTATACATGTTATGGCTGCTTTGTGCTGTACTTGCATAGCCATCCAGAGCCATCCTTGCACGCCCATGTTGATATCACACACACCCCTCCCATGTTTTGCACCCACATAAACGGCATGCTTTTAAGTTGATTTTATTTTAAAGCTCGTCTGCTCAGATCCATAAAGAAGAAACACTTTATTTTCCTGTAACAACTGCATTACGGAGGACAGTAATGACTTACATTCTGCAGAGCTCTGCCTACGCTTTCTATAACTGAACAACATTTACAGCAACGGTTTAGGCGAACAAAATTCTATCATATATGTATTTGCTTGACAGACGCGTAGAAAGGAAGATGAAAGCGCTGTATTGCCAGAGTTGTTACATTAGAGCATACGGCCATAAAGAAGTCTGACAGAAGCTACAAATTGCCATTACATGCTTTTGTGCCTTTGTACCAAGTAAAAAATAAAATAAAATAAAAACAAATAAGACTGTGTCCGTGTTCAGCTAAAACAGTTTGCCGATTGGACGTTACATATTTTCATTTTCTGTTGAGGCCCAGAGCTATTAATAGATATGATGGTGGTCCTGCATCAACACCTAGTTCACTGAAATCTCCACAAACTCATTACAAGCAATACTGCCTTAAGCATCGTTCCGCTGCTCCCATACTGAAACGCTGCCAGCTTGCAAGGGCCGGCAACTGCATCTCCAGCCTGCCAGCTAATTCACCTGCAGTCTGTGTGATGAACCCAGGCAAAGTACGTCAAGTGTGCACAGCGGCACAGATGTCTAACCTTGTACCATCTGTCACGTGCACTTCAACCCTGAAAGGCGGGAAATTAAACATGCCCCGGGCAGGTCCTGCTAAAGCGTCAGCTATCTCTACATGACCACAGCCTGAAGCTCGAATTGCCTCTCACTATATTAATATGACTTTTGATAGTTCAAAGCCGAAGCTTTTCCCCAAACATCAGAGATTGAATATGATTTTCTATTATAAGCTCATTTACTCAAACAGAACATTAACAGATAAAGGGTAATAACCACTATTGTACTTATATTTCTCTGAATAATAATTTGTTTCTTAAAATAATTTCTTTTAATATATAATCTTTCTTGTCCTTTAGGACTGAATAATTACCAAGTAATAACTTATAGAGAGCCTGCAACCCAATCTATTTAACTACGTCCAGTCCAAAATTTAAAAAAAGTGAAAAGGGTACACACTGGAGAGATATCCGACAACTATCCTTCCAATCCAGTATAATTGTTAGATAGCTCTTAAATCTGTCCAGTGTGTACTGTCAAACAATGCAGAGAATCAGCAGCTTCTGCCCTGCATCGTTTGTTAGGGGCACAAACAGATTTTGCAATTTGCGTGAAAAATGTCTCCTAAACTGGCCATACAATAAAGATTAGAACTGATTGTACTAGGGCTCTGCTGGTGTGTGGAGAACAGCCGCTACTAGCATCCTCCAACATCACAGACCTGCAGGGCTCCAAGGAAAAATGCCAGTAACAGTATAGAAATCCTTACTGGGTGGAACAGCCAATGAAGGAACAAATTTTGCTTTTACAAAGAAACACAGAAAGTGATGGCATATAAAGAAACATAAACCACCCAGTCTGCCCAGTTATCTAAAAACTATACTGACCCTAGACCCTATTTGACCCTCAATTTTGTTTGAGATTTAGAATATCCTTATATTTATCCCAAGAACTTCTAAATTGTTCTACTGTGTTGCCTTCAACCACCTCATATTCCACTTAACTAATCTTTCAGTGAAGTAATACGAAACAATTTTATATGCATGCCTCGTGTTCTAATACACCCCTTCCTTTGAAAAATGCTATCCTCCTCTACCTGGTTACAGCCCTTGATATATTTGAAAGCTGCTGTCAAATATCTCCTTTCCCTTCTCTACGACAAGCTATACATGTTTAGTTGCTTTAGTCTCTTCCTATGTTTTTTATTATTATTTTTTTGATCTATTGAGTTTATGTACCATTCTGCTCTTCTGGACTTTTGCACCTCAAGTGAATGATTTAGCATTTTTGGGCATTAAACTGCTCTTTCCATGCTTGACCATTCCGCCAGTCTACCTAGATCATCAATCATTTTGTGTGACCCTCCTGGTTTGCCTAGCCTGTTACATATCTTTGTATCATCTGCAAAAAGGTAATTGGCACCTTGATACCACACGTAATATCACTAATAAAGTGGATAAATAGCACTGGTCCAAGTAAAGTTTCCTGGGGAACTGCACTGGTAACTTTACTTTTACAAATACTATAGAGGGAACATTCTGATTGACCTGCTCGCTCTATAGATGACCTTGCCATTTAGCTTGCATATTTTTCATCTAAAAGCTTTTTAAAAGGGTGAGATTGAAGACTAGTCTTCTGAAAACAAGAAAGATAAACCAATGACTAAAAGGTCCTTGTGGATAAAAAGGCACAACCTGGAACGGGCTCCTCCATTTCTCATTACACACTGACTGCTTCAACAGATTTTTGCGCATGAAAAGCTCAACTAAGCAACACTTGGGAAAGGTGTCCTCTTATTAACTCTTGTTCTGCCAGGATTTATCACTTACTTTTGCATCATGCCTGGGTCCCTTTCAGCAAAGACTGTGTTAATACCAACCACACAACAATAAGAAAACCACAAAAAAAAACCTGTGTCAACTGAGTGTGTAATAGCTTTTTTCCTGTGTACCACCTTCTGTGCTGCACAGGTCTTTTCAACAGGAGCAATAACTTAATGGATTTTTGTCCCCTGCCAATAGATGTAGTGGAAAAGATGGCACTAAGAAGAGAGACTGGAGGGACATGCCTTGCAGCTTAGGGACCTTTAAACGTGTTAGCTAACCATATAATTATAGTGGATATTGTTTGCTAGTTCCTCACAAGTACGTGCATGGACAAATGAGGGACTGTGTGGGTCATTTCCAGTTTCCTTTATGGCATCTGAGTGAGTAGGTCAATATGGCCAACACTCTCAGAAGATAAAGCAGTTATTTTATCGAACAACGGAGTGAAGAATCACAGGAAAGAATGTTATATATTTGTTTTTTACATTCAAATTCTATTACACACCTGTGATCTGCAGCATTAACATGACATGCTCCACATTAACAAACGTTTAGGAGGTAGGTTTAAATAAAATGCGGGGGGAAGAATACTTCACTGAAAGGGTTGTTGACAATTGGAATAGCCACTCATCTGAAATGGTAGAGGCTAATACAGTACAGCAATTTGAACATGCTTGGGATTAATATAAGGAGAATCTAAATCTTAAAATTGAGAGCCAAAACAGGGTCCAGGGTCAGTAGCCAGAATGGAGGACTGGGTAGGCCCAAGTGTCTCTTATCTGCTGTCACATTCTATGTAAAGCCAAGGCTCACTTGTATACCACCCTTGTTTAACGTGAAATACTTGTTAATAGCTATAGAAATGGTCTAACTGATGGCAAAAGCTTGGCTCATATGTGTCTTCTGGGAACATTTTGTCCCAGCCACATTTTGTAATTGAAAATTTGCATTCAACATGACCGTTGTGTGTGTATATATATATTTGTTCTTGAACTAGCAGTACCCAAGATCTGAGCACAGCAATATAAAAATAGATTTTTCTACCATTTGGCACGACAATGGTTTCATTATGATATCAATAGTGGTCACTGCAGCCTTCCACAATGCATTATCTCAAGTTGGGTCAAAGTTTCAAGGAACCTCATATGAAAAAAAGTTTTCTAGTGTAACTGGATGAGAGGAGACTTACCTCACGCTGTCCTGGTCATGGTATATCTTTTTAGAATTATTAGAATCTATTTATAAAACTCTTAGCATACACAGAACTGCTACCTCAGAACAAACTGTAATAAAAAAAAGATAATATGAATAAAAAGAGGACCCAATTGTAAAACCACAATTTATCAATAGGAGCTACAGAAACACAAACACCAAGGACCGGATTGCACTTATCCATAATTATGGAAATTTATGAGAAAATGTTAATTTTATGTATACATTTGTGAAACATTTAAAATAAGGATAATAAATCCTGTATAGTCTTACACAACCATTTGTTTATTGGTTGTGTAAGGCTCACATGCAGCTTGGCAGCCATTTTGAAATGGTTAACAATAAAGCTCATGACTGAGTGCAGCTGTAAAATACACCAATTAGAAAGATGCAAGTTTCTAATCTAAACCCTCATCCCAAACATTAAATCATTGAAAGAGGATATATTAACAACCACGAGTATTTTCAGCCTTACATCTGTTCTCCCCAATGCATAGTAATAAAGACTTCTAATGTTTCTCAGTCAACTGGTCTATATAAACAATAATTGTCTCCTGCTTTCCTTTCTTCCAAGCCCTACCCTCTAAAGCCCAGCAGGCGCTTTCTATTCAGAATCGCTCTCACACCATAGATTCATGTTTTTTCACCCTCTCCTAAATAAACAATATTCTTTGAGGTTGGCCTGGAAACGTACACTTTTTTTTAGTCCGCATTATGTGGGGGGGATTTTAAGCTTTTAAAATGTGTTATCTAGATTCCAGGTCATCATGTTCCTACCCAAGCATTAACAGCCAGCACAGCAAACATGTGTAGTGAGAAACCCATCACTTACTTATGTTTCACATGACAGAGACAAAGACATAGAGAAGGCATTTTTCAGGACAGCGGTGCCTAAGTCACAACACAAAATAATAAACACAGACGTTGGCAATTATCTGCACCTGTCATTAATTTTGCTGCACTAATCGCTTGCATCTTGCTGATATAACCTGCCTCTTATGTAATAGCAGCTACAGAATCAAATGACCAATTAAGGCTGTAACCTAATGTTCAGACACAGAGATTAATACTCCTCTAAAGAAAAGAGTGACATCTAAAGAGGTGAGATCATATGAAGAGCCCCCTGTCCAAGTGCTAGCCTACAACAGCAGCACCCTCTCTGGTATCTGGGCCTGGCTTGTGTCCAACCCTCACACACAGCGGTCATTACCTAGTGAATAAAGTATAATTGTTTGGCCTGATGACTGTTTCATAAAGCAATTTCTCACTTTCATTTCAGAGAGTGTATTGAACAGAAAAGTTAAATGAGAAAGTTGTATAGAAAGGAAACATTGGGGGAAGGAGGAAACTCATGCTGCCAAGAGAAGAAGCAGCGGGCAGTATGGGGACAGACACACAGGAGGTAAATCATCTGGTTAAGGATAATTGACATGCAATAAGGAAAAAGACACAGCTGGTGATCAGGTGAGGTACGGATATGGTAAAGACACAGCTGGTGATAAGGTAGGGTCTGGTATAATATGTCAACAGTAAATATGTTGACAGGTCCGAATGTAGACAGTTGAATATACACTATGTACTGGATTCACAACCCGCAAGTTTTCCTATATGTGCAGGAGTGTTTAAATCTGTATGAGAGAGGGGAGTGAATCTCCATTCCAGTTCATCCCAAAGGTGCTAGATGGGGTTGAGGTCAGGGCTTTGTGCAGTTCAGTCAAGTTGTTAAAGACCGCGTGTACGCAATCTACGTAGCGAAACGCTACGTAAATAGCATATAATAATTACTACGCATGCCCAGTAACTTCAATCGATTAGTTACGGACGGACGGCCACAGAAGACAGAGGTCTGAATACGGGCCAAGGAGCCTAGCCCAAACCCTGAAAAACAGTCCCATACCATTATACCTACTCCACCAAAACTCACAGTTGGCATAATGCAGTTAGGCAGGTAATGTTCTCCCGCCATTTGTCAAACCCAGACTCACCTATCTAACTGCCTTGGTGATGTGAGGCTTGCATGCAGCTGCTCTGCCATGGAAACCCATGCCATTAAACTCCTGCCGCACAGTTTTTATGCTAACATTAATACCAGTGGAAGTTCGGAACTCTTCAGCTATGGAATCAGCAGAGCGTTGGTGACTTATGCACCATAGGAGTCATTGACCCCACTCTGATTTTACGTGATCTTCTGCTTTGTGGCCGAGTTGCTGTAGTTCCTTAAAACTTCCACTTTCTAATAATATCACTTACAGCTGACCGTGGAATATCCAGCAGGGATGAAATTTCATGAACCGTCTAATTAGAAAGGTAGTGTCCTATCACAGCACCACGCTTCAAGTCACTGAGCTCTTCAAAACAACCCATTATGTATCACAAATGTTTGCAAATGGAGACTGTATGGTTAGGCGCTTGATTTTATACACCTGTGGTAACTGATTGACACACCAGAATTCAATACTTAACAGGTGTGGCCACACTTTTGTCCATATAGTGTATGTACTAACTTAACTCAGTGTTGTCCCCAGGGCATTTTAGCCGGGTTCTCAACCCGGCAATTTTAGCTTACCACCTTAAACCTGACCAAAACGTTGATTGTGATCTCCAGCTTTCAGTCTTGGTTGTGCTCCAATGGACCGTAAAGGCTTTGACCCTGCTTAGTTCCCAGTAGCGCAGCACCAGTGAGGCATTTCGCAGTGTAAACGTATGTCTGGATCCCGTCAAGTATTATTAATTTAAAGTAATACACTGCTCCCACCCAGGTGCTATTTAATACCACCCTGCTGGCAACATTTTCTGGGGAGAACACTGTAACTGTTGACATTTTGACCTGTTGACATAACAACCGGCAAGTATAAGGTAAGGTAAGCTTGTGGTAAATACACAGCTAGTGGTAAGGTGAGGCAAGTTAAAGAATAAGAAAGTAAAAAGTTGTCTGTATCATAGAAGGGGCTTTGGCAAGTTTTAGTATTATTTCTATGGTAAATGCATTCTCCATTCAGACTTTCAGAACACACTGAAAACAATATTGTATTTCACGGAGAACCCACACATTATAGAGATGGGTAAATGCATCCTCTATAGTAACAGGTGACTTGTGTGCATCTAAGGTGGGATGGAGGCAGCAAGTTGTACACGTTCATCACATCTAATGTGTATGAACATTGCAATAGGAGTAAATAAGATGGTAGCTGGGTGTAAGGTAAAGGATAGAAACATAGAAAGTGACGGCAGATAAGAGCCACATGGCCCATCCAGTCTGCCCAGGATATTGTGAAATGGAGCGGTGTAATAGTGAAGAGTGCACAGTAGGTTTGGATTCAGGCATGCAGAATGCATGCACCACCCCTATGTCTGCATGGAACAGTGCATGGTGGCAATTATAATGCAAGGTCACAGCTATTCCCCTCTTACTCCTCACTTTACCTGTGCACTGGTCATGCTGCAGCATTTAATAACTGGGAACACTCAGGACAATTATAATGGCAAAGAATAAGAACAAACATGAAAACAGATAGGAGGCCTGGGAAACACACTGCAGTCTCCAATGTCTACCTGCTCTGCAGACCATTAGTATGCTGCATAAAGACACACACAAAAGTAATAGATAAAGAGGGGGACAATGAACACAAACCCAGTCATTAGTAATGCATCATTAAGCACAACAGCGATTATGTCCTCTGCCTCTTGTTGGCGCATTGATCTGTGCCGCTCCCTTGAACTACATAAATATATCAGAGGAGTGTGTGGAGAGGAACGATCAGGCTCCAAATACACTCTACAGAGCCAGACAGAGATCTCCAGTACATGACTATAGGAAGACTGATACAGCGGGCAGACACGATGACTGCACACAAGGAGTAACTCAGCTTCCAAGAACTTGTCCATTGTCTATCACAGGCCAGCTTGTGGGGGTAGTAAAGAAGGGTATCCTAAGCCACTATGAACTTCAAGGATTTGTGTCTGGATCAAAATGACCACACTGACAAGGGTCTGATTTGAGCAATGATTTAGTATGAAGCATGTTAAAATATTAAGTGATATTTTAGTATTACATAGTAGATAGGGTTGGGGGAAAAAAAAAAAACAGTCAAGCAAGCTCAACCTATTTTGGACCGCCTGCAATCCCTATCTTAAAATTGATCCAGGTGAAGCAACTACCAATCTGTTTCAATCTGGAAAAATCCCTCCTGACCCAAGATGACAGTCCTATTTCACCCTGGATCCACTACTACCCTTCATTTTATCGTCTGTAACCCTGGATACCCTTTGTCTAACCCTTTCTTAAACATATCCATTGAATCTGCCATCACTACCTTCCCTGGCAGTGAATTCCATATCTTGACTGCTCTTACTGTAAGGAACCCTTTCCTTTGCCGATTGTGAAACTTCCGTTCATCCAACCTTTGTGGGTGACCTCTAGTGGGTGTTAAGCTAGTAGACAAACAACCTACTGTTAAAAGGTATGGCTTAGTTGACACTCTTTAGAACTGGGAGTTGCTCTAGCACTGGATGGAAAATGAATGTACAAAACAGAATTGCTCACACTGTGTATATTTGGGAGAGCTTAGATAAAGGCACCAGATTACTTGTAACTTCACTGAGCCACCTTGCAACCCTAATAATAAAAACAACAACTTACAAAGTGTAAACTTTCTGCTTGCACAATATATTCGTTTAGATTCACAAATTACAGACAAGCAAACATAAGCGTGACACCCAATCAAATGTGGCAAACGTGTGTGCAGCAAAGCAGGTATATACACGTTACTTGCTCCTATGGCCTGACAGTCTGCCATGTTTCTTTCCACCGTACAAAAAGCAAAAAAAGATAAATATGTTTACTCTATAAAAAGAAAAGCACTAAACGATTCCAGGAAATACATTAACAGTCATCGCACTGTATCTACGGCCAGAGTGCACTTGAAGAGACATGTAGTTCATAGTACCCTGTACTCCATTTATAAGGAATTATTATGCTGGTCCATTAAGGTAACACCAATTAGAAATAGGTTTGCAATGTTCAAAATAATAAAAGTTGCTTCTAAGAGCTCTTCAGCCACCTTAATGTTGCTTATGCTGCCAAAGAACATCCTTAATATCCCATCCCCATTCACTTGGATGCTCTGTACAAGTCCTGTGAAAGCCTCCTTTCTGCCAGTACATTTCATCTTCCCTCCCTCTAGTGCCAAGATGTGTCTTGAAGCTACACCTTGCCTCAGCCTACATAACTTAGCGATATATATCTGTCCAAAACGGGACGTCAGGCTGTGTACATGCTATGCTCAGCCACCTTCATGCCAAAGCACATCCTAAGCCCTGCATCTCCGCTGCTTTCCTGTTGTCTTGCAATATTCCGATAAATAAATGACAAAACGTTCTCGGAGACGCTGTTCATCACACTCTCCAGGTGCCAGCCATAAAAAAGATGGACAGTAGCACATAAGCAACCTTCAATAAGGTTGGAGGCGGTGAAAAGATGGGCTGCATTAACCCCTTCTTGAGGGCAGGACTCCATAGGGGGTTGTTTTGAACTTGCCAGTGTAATACATTAGCAGAATCATTCCCGCTGTAAGCGGAGAACTCAGAAAACAGGTCAATGTACGTATACTTTGGGTGGATTGTAGAAGTCATTACAGCGGTGTATAGAATGTAAACTTGGAACAGTCGGAAACACAACAGCTGCTACAGTAAGCCAGGAGTGTGTGGAGAGAACCGTATTCAGTGCATCCAAAAGAATAAAGGTCCATTTCAAAAGCTCAGGAAGTGGCAGCATATTATCGGCAAAGTGGATATTAAAAGTGTTTGAGTAATGTAAATAGAGTTGTGTGGGAGACTGTTTTACTGACTACAATCATCTAGATTATTTAAAATAATTGAAGCTTTGCTGCTAAAGAACACATGTGCTGGAACATATTTTGCTCTTGGCTGCTTAAGAATTTAAATGATATAGCAACCGATATAACAAAATTGCCCTATTTTATTATTTCTTTATTGCTACTGAATCTGGAATAGGGTTGCGTAAATACACACATTATATCTACCCATCTAAAAACACACACACACACACACACACACACACACACACACAATATCTACCCATCTAAACACACACACACTATATCTACATAAGCTTACCTGCCCTCCCCATCTTTATCACTGTCTCCTGTTTGTCCTCCCTCTATCACTTAGCATGTTAGCTCTTATGAGCAGGGTCCTCCTCCCTCCCGTGATCACCCCTCTACCCTGTCCTCATCACTTCCCACCTTTTCACTCTACTGTCTCTCTCCTTATTCATCTGCTCCTAAACACATATCCAGCATCTTTATTTTCCTTACATATTGTTCTGCTATTTTTGTACTGTATTTTGCATTGTACATGTATTGTATTCCTTATTCTATGAGTTTATACCCTCTGTTAATTATTGTATTGAATATGTAACTATTGGTTCTGTTGTTGCCTCTGTATGGCACTGTGGATACTGTGTGGCGCCATATAAATAAATGAACACCTACCTATCTAAACACAAACACACAATATCTATATATCTACCAATCTAGCCACAAACACACTATATCTATATATCTGCCTATCAACCCACATACACAAACCTATTTATTGTGTAAGACTTGTACTGATCATTAAGGCTGCTCACTATTACTGTTGGTCACTTAGGCCCCGAGTGAATTAAGCATGATGTTGCTGTACTATAGGGCGCAATGTAAACATTGCACACATCGAGCAATAGGACATTGCAACATCACCCATTTCAAATGAGTCTCTAAAATAACCCACTTGGAGCAATAAACAGGCACTGCGCAATGTGGGCGATTCTGCAATGTTGTATTTTAGTATCTATGCTCAAATGCTTGCAATAAAACAAAAGTCTTGCTCCTAGAAACAACACTTCAATTATCCCCCTGCACTACCGTCAGTAACAATCCCAAACACCCATAAAAAGTTTGCTGCCGCTTGCAGTACTCCAGCCATCAGTATTCCCATAGCTGCCAGGGTATGCTGGCACATGGAGACCCACAAGCACCAGCATGCATTGACACTTTTTATTATGATATATTTCATTCATATGTCCCTGACGATAATGTGCTCGATATGGAAGAATAAAATGTGGAAGCATAGCTGTGTCTTTGGCACTGCTCATTGCTATGTGCACAATGTTTGGCATTCCCAGCCATTTATGGCCTTGTACTGGGTAATGCTCATTAAAATGCATAATCCAATATTTATTATTATAATGGGTAGGCACTATGGGCCTGATCCAGACATTAACGCCGGCGTACCTACGATGGCACGGCAACAGGCACTCCCATTGCTCATACTTAGTTTTGTTTTTATACGCTCAGCAAATCCTACCCTAACTTTTTTGTTCGTAACCGCAGGGGCGTCTGTATGGTCATTGTGCAGTTATGATGCCCATACTTTACGATTTAAATAACTCACCCCGCCCTCGGTGCATATTTACGGATTTCGTAAGGCAGGCACTCCCCCTTGAGCGTTAATACGAAGCGGTCAAGGCCCATACACGCTCAGATTTTCAGACCGTAACATCTGTCCCGCGCATGCACAATAACTACAAATGGCCGTTTTTACGCTTACGACCGGCGAACAAATGCAAACGAGCGTAGGTCTGGATCAGGCCCTTTGCCACTGTGGGGACACTACAGACCGCAGTGTGTCTGGGTGTCCGGGCATGCTGGTACTTGTGGTTCTCCAAGTGCCAGCATGCCACGACAATCGAATCGCATGATGCTTAATTGGGGCACAATGTTGCCTTATTTTAGACAAATGAGGCAACACCGCGCCCAGAACGCAACATCCCGCTCAACTGAATCAGGCCCTTTGCAATTATATCTAGGTTTCAAGAAGACTTCATGTGGACGACTGGAAACAGATGATTAAACCAACTCATAACGGAGAAAAGTAGAATTGAGAATTGCAGAACTCCCAGCACTTTAATGCTTTAAAGCATGTATCATATGCGCTCTATAATTAAGTACTAATTAGTTTAAACCCCTTGTACATTAAAGTAATCAATGTAAACTCGAGTAAAACAAATAAACATAGAGCAACCATGGTGAATAATCCCTCCTGCTTATTCTTCATTGTGCACTATGTACGTACTTATGTGCCACACAGAAAGCTCAAGCACGGAGATGATCATTGGCTAGCATATGGACCATGGGAGTGTACACATCCATCAGTGCCCCACTATGCGAGTATATTCAATTTATGAACTTACAGGACCATCTTAATACAAAATACTCTGTAAATGAAATAGAGCACTGTGACTGAGCACAGGATTGCAGGATTTCCCGTGTCTCTTTAAACCTGGAAAGATGATAAAAATAAAAGGTGGGAGGAGAGGAGGAGGTGTGGGACAATATCGCTCTGTAATAACAAACAAACAATAAATCAATCATGGCTGAAGTATGGGTCCAGCCAGTCTGCTGGCCATTGATCAGCAATGCATATGCTGTGGAAGTCATTTAACAAAGCAGCGTCTTTAATTGAATTATACCACGCCACACGTGAGAGCAGGTTTACGGTCCTAAATATATATATTTTACTTTTATCATCTGTCACTGGAAATAGAAAGCCTTGTCTTACAGCTGAATAACATTAATATACAAGGAGTAAATATTGTGCCCTTATCGTGAATGGGGATATAAAACAAGAGGAGAGAAAGAGACAAAATGGTTTAACTCTTCAGACAATACCAGGATTTTAATTAAATCCTCCCAGATCCAGCATATGATTGAAAGACACGAGACTCACAAAACCAGGTCATAAACTTGCCTGTCAACTAACTATATGACCAAAGTGTTTTTGTAAATACATTCAATTATATAGAGTGGCCACTAAATCTTAAATAGCTGTTCATTGCCGTTATGTGCAAAGACAGTTCCACCTTTACCATGGACCATTTTAAATGTTAATCCCACCTCGATTGCTCCTCTTTAGCTTGATCACATGGGTGCCTCTCCTCCAGATCTCCTGCTTCCTTGCAATGCACAGCTGATGTACTACAATAGAGGTCCAGCTTGCAGAAAGGGTCATGAATATATATCTATCTATCAAGCCCTCTGTAAAATTCCAGGCTGAGAAAACCTGGAACCTGAGATCTGGAACCGGACTTCTGTACTGGAGATGTTTTCAGCAGCGTGGCAAGTCCCGAAGTGGACGTTGGGTACGCAAGGTATTTAAAGGTACAGGTGTGGTAAGGCCCTTATGACCTATAAAGACTTCAAAGCCATTTTAAGTAAAAATAGCTTGGAAATTGTAAAGCTACGTGCTATGAATCATAAGACCATGTACCCTCACCAGCATGAGAGTCTGGACGCAGCAGGTATCCAGCATTGGATCTCTGGTGCTGCTGCGCTTGGAGGTGTAAGAGCAGCAAACTCAGAGATCTTTATATGGTCCTGTGTCTTTTGTTCTACAGATTGTCAATATACCCCATTACGGTGTTAAGGATGGACATACAATACCAGTCCATTTATAGAAGTAGCATAAACAGCAAAAATAGGTCACACTTATTGTTACAGCCCCGTTATGAAATATTTGATCTAAGTATATAACACATACACAGTATTTTAGCACTGCATCTGTTGAACTCCTCTTAACTTATGCAAAATGATGTACTAGGGCCAGACTTTTGATGTGATTCAGCTGTGCGGCCATGTTTCTGTAATGTAACTACTGCCAAGCCACATAAATCCGGATGGGTGAGCGTGTGTTCCAATTGGTCAGCACTGACTCGTGCGCATTAGCAGTGCCTATAAAGCGACAATGAGATGTTGGGGAGAATTCGGAAGCCCTATGCAAGGACAAAATTAACATGCTCAACAAGCCCAGCCTTAGCTTGAACATAAAGCTATTGCTGATAACTGAGCATACGGTAAGTGTTATATGAGCAACTCTTGACTAAAATAAAGACTTGCAAGTGGAAGCCATTCTACTAGGCCTTAAATGCACTAGATAACTGCCAAATTTTAAAACCGGAAACGGTGGTAATCTGTGTAATAAATTGCTTTATGTTGTGCGTATAGAGCCACTGGACCGGATCAAGATGGAGCAGCGGGAATCCAATGCAAGAGCACTGCTGGAGACAAGCTTATGTGTGGGGGAAGGGGGTCACTCCCTTCGCTTTAATTTCCTGACCCATACAAACTTCTGCGCCATCCTCGTGTATGGAAGTCTGGTTGGTAGGAAGGGCCGTTAGCACACCCTCACACGTAGGGCAGCTCAAAATGAATAGACAGCAAGATGGCAAGCAGCCGAGAAGTAATAAGAAATTGTGGACCTTTAAAAACGTCTTGAAACGCGTCAGTAGGCGCAATGAACCACCAGCAACCTTTCCAATATCGGACTCCACAAAGACTATCCTTCCCGCAGCATAATCACTTTGGGACCACAAAAACCCGGTCGGTTCACCCTCCGGGAGGACTCTAATACCATATGTCTTTCAGGATGTTTTGGTAGGCAGGGAGGGAAACCATAGGTGAAGGTGTTATGTTTTAGTACGTTTTATTGTAATGTTGGAATGAAGTGATTTATATTGTGACATATTGCAGTAGATATTCTTTTTCTTTTATCTCTATGGGACATTGATAAAAAGAATCAGCGTTGGATTACACTTCTCAATTTCTTATTACCTCTCAATGTCGGCTGCCTGCCATCTATTGAATTTGAGGTTCACTGTAGCGATGGATTCTCTGGCTGTTTTTTTTTTATTGTGTGGCTTTAAGAAATGGGGAGGTAAAATCCCCATATTCAAAGAATCTCGCAGCTGGTAGACAGCATAGCGCTAGATAATAGTCCCAGCTGTACCTTCCTGATGGCAGCCCTGCTCCCACATAGTGAAATAACGTTCCACATCCTGTACCATCTATGAAAATGTTCCCATCCTGGATGCAGGTGATAGCAGGTGTACTGTGAAGTCTGGAAACAGTCCACAGTGAAGGCCATTTTAAGTCAAGCTAGTCCTTGCATGAGCTCACAGTGCTATTTGCAGGCTTCACTAGAACTTTAGAAAGCTAAAACACACATTAACAGAAAGTGAGTGAGGTGTGATTCATCAGAACTCCCGTGACATTCTGCACAGTAGCTGGGGGCCACAGACAACCTAATTCTATTGTACAGAAGGCAGGCAAGGCTCACCCTGTGCTCTAATCTTCATTTAGACAAAAAGATGCCCAGGCAGAACTTTGTGCGCTGTAAGGAAGGTTAAAATGTCTAAATCCATTTTCAGTAACGTGTAATGATACAGGATAAGAGGCATCCACCGGTATGTAAAATGTGTAGGGAGCGTCTGGAGAAGATGAAGACGAGCCGGCAGATCCCGATCTGCTGTAAATGTCAACTGCAAGCCTGCTGTATACGCAGTCATCCCTGCTGGGGATCACAGTGCCGATTACTAATAAATCTCCTGTTATTTCCCCGATGACCATTTTGCTATAAATTAACTTTAAAGGGGACGCAGCCCAAGCCAGATCGCGCAGGATGTTCTGCGGTTTAGTGTGTCGCTTTAGATCAGTCACTTACAGTATAAAGCACTGTGATATACATTAACCGTATTGGCCACTATGGAATGGGGGGGAAATGAGAGCCGTGGCCAAGCGGTTAACTTGCAGTGTATATAAATCTAATCAAAAAGTGTTTTAAATGCAAATCTTTAAGACAGTAATCCCATTACCATTTAGGATCGTTATTTGTACATAGATCTAGTTAACTGGAACAAAACATCTGTTGCCAAACCTTCTGCCATTACTTTCCTCTTCAATTATCATGACAAATAACGCATGAAATAAAGATTATGGACAACACTCCCCCATCCACTCGGGCTACATACAGTACACGTGGAGTCCTGGCTATGACACAGGATCAGGTGACCCTCATCAGGAACAAGCGGGAGAGCGGAGATATGAAAAAACTCTGCACCTTTGTAACGTTCCATCACAAAGACATTTTTTGCATAGAAAGCATTGAGCGAATCTAATACATTCTATAGAATGGCTTAAAAAGTACAAAAAACATATGCATGAATAAAAATGGCCAGAACTATTATAAGCAGCTGTATTATTAGCCTGTATATAGAAAGACTTTCCACAGCGCAATTACCTATATGGACAACACGCTGCAATTAATGCATAATATAATATACCCCATTTACAGTCAAAAAAAAGCAGACATTACTGAAATGCAGGGGTCATACGTGAGCAAAGTAACACATTCCATATGTTTTGTTCACTCATCTTACCCTGCAAATGATCTATGGTTTGATAAATGGAAGAAAACATTATAAAGAAAGAGGTGGGTGGTAGAGGGGTGTATATTGCATATGATCTATAGCCATGAAAATGAGAAGACATGGGAGGAAATTCCGGTCTCTATTATCTGGTAGCAGATATCGCACTTTGAAATACAACCCATTAAATGCAGGGAGTAGAGTACCATATTCAAGTTAATTCATCTGGAGAGCTTAATGTGCCCCCTTAATGAGTTTTTACATGAAAATAATGCAGGAGCGGGTAAATACACAGACTAGCATGAGCTAGAATTGTGCTTCACTGCTCCTTTTACAGGTCAGTTTTGCAGGAAGGAATGGCCCCAGACAAGCAGTTATTGGAGGAAGTTATCTGCACAACTTTAATTCAATAAACGCTCCATTCATTAAATCATGCCCTGTGAGAATCCCTTCCCTCAGCCATTCCAGCCTCCAGCAACATTCATTTTTCCCTAAGCTCATTTTCTGCTTTGTGTTTCTTTATCTGGATCTACCAGTTGATCGGCATTGATATCACCTCTGTGGTACCTTAAGTACTGGCATCGCAACCCAATCCCCTTCCTTCAATCACCTTAATCTTCCGTAATGAACTTTTTCAAATAAACAAGGAGCAAATTACTCGGCTCCAAATAATGATTATGGGGAACTGAGAACACATTAATATGCAGAGTCATATTCTGCACAGTGCAGAACACCTCTGTATTGTTTTAAGAACAGCTACAGTAAGAAGCAGCGGCTAATGGAAGAAAAATATCAAAACGTCTAAAAAGGGCCACGGTGTATTCCCCAGTTTATCACTGTAGGAGGAATGAGTGGAATATGGCACAGTTCTAACCGCCGTCGCTTTAAATGTTTAACAGAGCTCTTTGAACCCTTTTGTTGATATAAGAAGCTGTTGCTAGAATCTGCTGAATGTCAATGTGCCAGCAAGGAACATGAAGGCTAAACAATATCTTTTCTCCTGCCACAATGGATTCTGTGATGCGTTTGCTAAGGTTCAGTGGGGAGGTGGTTTAGAAGGGAGTTAATAAAGCTTCAACATTAAAAAAACAAAACAAATAAAAAACCTATAAAAGATAAAAATATTGATGAAGTCTGAACAGCTGAAAACAGCTACTGGCTTGAGTGCAATTCATCTGGCTGTAGCACACTCAGCAAATCTTCCCCCGGAGTGCATCCTGCATTTGCTGCACTCCTCACTCGGTCTCTCCAAGTACTTCAGGCTAATGGATCAGCTGCAATGTGAGGTGAGGGAAACAATGACTGAGGACAGGGATCCGCTGCTCACAGTCCTCATTAGACTATTCAGAAAGCAGGCGCTGCAATCAGAAACTCATTGTGTTGAATATGGAGCCACAAGTTCTTCACAGCTTATGACCTCTACCTTCTTTTATACCCCCCCCAAAGCACAATATAAGCTATGGCCTCATTGCCATTTGTGATCTACACATGTCCAAAACCCTGGCCATTCAGAAGGTATGTACAACCAGATAACCAGGAGCGGAAGATGGCAGACCGGAACCTGCACTCGCCACATCGAGCGTGTACACAGCGCAGCCGACAGTTCTGAGTGCCATGCGCCGTTTATAAAATAACTTGCTAGCCACTAACAGCTTAGCGCTGCCACTCCTGGCGGGTGACTCAAGTGCGTGCCATAACTGCAACCGTTGCACCCCCTGCAGTTACACTAATAGAGATAACCAACGGATAAGCAAGAGCCCTGCTCAGCAGATCTTTATTTGTGAGAGAAAGTGTGCAATTTCACGAGGGCTCCATACAGCAGTCACATTAATAAGCAGTGAAAGACACAGCCCTGACTCTCAGTAAAGTAAATATTAGACTTAAATAAATAATAAAGAGCACACTCAGACAACGCTTACAAAACTTACCCCATCAGGGAGAGCCCTCCAACACACAGCGCTCACAAACTCATTGGTGTCATCTTCTTTGCGGTCTTTGTCCAATACGCTCTTAACGGTGTCAAATTTGAAGGTCAGCAGGGTCTTTGAGAGTCCCTTATAGTATAAGTACAGGGAATTATTTTCGCTTCCTAAATGATGTATAGAAAAAATAAAAAACAAGCACACCATCAGTCCAATATATGTACAGATATTTTATTCTTCATGCAGTGTCACAGTTGAATGAATAATTCTAATGCAGTAAACCACAACAAAGTGTTGACCTGTTTTCTACTCTATAACTCGCACGTGTGCCTGATATGTTTTGTCTATACAGGCATTAAGACGTTCCTGTATTACCAGGCACATTTGTTCAGGTAGAATGGAAGCCCAGAAAGCTTGCGAGACGTCCAAGTAACCAAATGCTAGATTTTTCTATAAAGAGAACTGGCCGTGTAAACGTTCAGTCTCAGTCCACTGAGGGTAAGGTCACTTTTAGCATAATTGAAGCCTCAAGGATACGTCACAATGTAGGTTCCTATATGCAATACTAATCTCTCTACGACACCTCCAAATCTCAAATACCTGATGGTCACCTTCAAAGACATTAAAATTCCAAAGGAAATCCTGATCAGCAAATGGGCCATCAATAAGTTACACGGTGAATTCACAAAGGGAACCTGTCCAATGTACATTCTGTTCCGTCTGTTATTAAAAATAAAATCTGAAACAATACTATAGAACGCAGCTTACCACAGGCAATGTAATCTCCGTTTGATGCTAAACCGACAAAGTTCTTTTCATTAATATGACCCTTGAAGGAGCGCAGACAATGAGGCCTGGAAACACTCCACAGCTTTAGTTGGCTATCTGTAGACCTAAGGAAGAGGAGCGAGAGAAAGAAAGAGGAGACAAATGAAGGGACGGTATGGTGAAACAGGGTGGGATACAGACTCACAAATCTATACACACAAGACTGAGTTGCTGCAATTGGTCTTAAGCCGAATGATAAAATGAAACGATAAACAAGGGTCTGAAACAATATTGTGTAAGTGAGTAAACAATAACTTTGTTTGACTGGATCATTATAGCTTCTCATTTTACAGATCAAGCGACGTCATGAAGTCATTCCGTACGCGACGTGTGTACGCTGTTCTGTCCTACTTCCTGCATTAGGGCTGTCTTTATGGGCGTGTATAGTGTTATGGGAGCAGCACGTAACAAATCTCCTGATACATGTTGTGTATTATGTACAGGTGAATCCTCAGGATGATCAGGACTTCCGATTTTAAGTATACATCTTTTCATACATCTCATGAGGAAAATATGTAATGTGTACCCAGCTTAAGAGACATTATGGATCAGAAATACAGGTAGTGGAGCTTTTGGCCTTTACGGATAGCCTTAATACCTGTAACAATATACTCAATGGACCGGACACAGAATTTGGAATTCTGGGTGTTCTCCACACTCTGCATTTCATACATGCATGTCATACTTCCAACAGGGATCTGGACGCTCAGGGACAGGAAGCATTGGTGAGTGCGGGGCCATATACATATCGTTCAGTAACCTTATATAAGATTCTCATTTTCTGTGGGGCTGGTGCATAAAATTTAAAGGAAAGATCTCTGTTCAGAAGTCCAAATGTGCGACAGCAGCGGTCTCCCCTCACATGTACAGAATCTGGGATCACACGGCGATCTGATACCAGAACTGCGCTGCTGCTGGAATGGTGACCACAGTGGCAGCGGACTCCTGGATCCTGCCCAATTAACCGCTGAGGACAGAGGTCATACTGTTGTCAGAGGGAATGAGGAAACAGGAGTATGTTATTCATTAGCACAGGCATCGATATCTTGCTGTCAGTGCCGTATTAGGATGATGCACTTCTGTTTAAGCTATAGAACATCTTCAGGTCTCCATGGAGATCTCCACAACGCTTGGAAGGCCACTCAAAGGCATTATCCCAATTAATAGTGCATAATGCCTGTATCGCTCGTCAAGACAAAATGCGGCACCCAAGTCAGTCATTTCACAGAACTACGCGTGTTACAGAAAAATAGATCACATTTACAGACTGAGCCCCAGGGTTGTAAAAGACTATTTGGAAATAACATCGTTCTGTGACATTTCACAACTGAAAGGTTCTTACGCTGAAACGATCTCCTCCCCATTGACGAACTTGGCATAAGACACGGCCTTGCGATGTCCTTTAAACACCATGATTGGCTGCTTAGTGTTCCGGAGGTCATAATAGTGGACACAGTGATCTGGGGAGGGATAAAAAGAAAAACAAAAAAAACCAACAAATCAGTGTCCACAGAAAATTAGCACAAAATAATGAGAGATGAAGTTTCTGTAACATAGAAGGCAGTGTTCCCCGTTTTATTAATAACAGCTCTAAATCATAGGTTTTTAGTGTGCATCCATTTTTTATGCAGGGTTTTTAAATTGTAACAACAAATCAAAATTAGCACACTACGGCAATGCGAGTTATAGGATCATTTGTTAGGCAGGCACCAGCTACATAGGCTATTTAGCAGAGATTAATTATAGCAACTGGACAGAGGAGACCCAGATTCTTGGCTGCTCTTCTGTGCATGCCAACGATTGGGTTCGCAGAACAAATCTCTCAAACACAGAAAGAGCCCTAATATTACAGGTGGCCAGGATAGAATACCGTAAACAGGTGAACTAAATAAAAGAAAAATAAAGGCTTTATAACAGTAGCCTTGCAGGAAAAAAAAATATATAGGGCAGTCAATATCAAACGTGGCACAGACAGACAACGCTGGACACAGAGGGAATAGAGATTCTGTATGAACAGAAAAATGGATTACAACAGTTCTCAAGCTTGTATAGTGCTGCTAAACAGGCACATATTCTAGATCCCTTGACTATCAAGACTCCGACCAGAAGGTTTATCTGGGCTCTACGAAAGCCAGGAATATGTAGGGATTGGACATGAACTTGTCATGACAGTACAAGAATGACTTAAAATCTTTGATTGCTGAAACCAGTATGACACTGCAAGCAAAGATCAACTGCTCCACGAAGCCCAGGTTTAAGCAGCTCCTGAATAAAACAACCAGAGTAATCGTTTCAGAAGCTTCCAACCAAACACAGTAAATAAAAACCCAGAGTCTAAGCTGAAGAGCCCCCACTGGGCAGCTGCAACAATTTCCAGAACAATTATATTATCTTTCAGGTATAGTGGAATGGGGTAAAGCCAGTGCTTTTTTTTTTTTTTTGTCATAGAACGCACCAAAAACGAGTTCCGGCACCTTTTCTCAACGGATTTTCCAAGTTTTAAAAGTTTCGGCAGCAAAATCATTAAAACGGCTGCTTGTGTGTCGAGTCCGAGGCATGTGATTGGTCATGTGGTTGCGCGTGAGTTCCGGCACCTTCTTTCTTACAAAAAAAAGCACTGGGTAAAGCTGTAACAGGGTGGTCTTTTTTCTGTAACCATAAAGACCTAGGAGTGAATCCAGGGGCGGGACATGACAAACTCTGGATGGATGGGGGTTGAGTTGCCAGCTTAAAATAGCGCTTGTCACTCCACGTATGAGTTCTGAGCGCTACAGCGCTTTACATACACTCATACATGGAGTGCCATGTGCTGTTTCAAGCGGTCAGAGGATCTGGACAGTTAGTGCGTTGAATGTACATGCGTGCATAGAGAACGGGTGCATTTCCTGCAAGCAGAAAGCTGGTCCTTATATCGTAAGGAGTATAAGGAGGATATGAGTGCAACAAATAAAGGTCATTGTGCCTTTACAGAGGTGTACATTGTATTAATATATTGAATAAGTCTAACCCACTAAACGGCCATTAGCAAGCTACACAACGGCCCTCTTTCTGGTCTTTAGTAGTCCATGACTATTTGTTGATAACACGATGAACTATATATTGTGCTTTGCCTGTTGAGCTTTCTAAGCAAACCAACATGCAAAGGCAGAGTCTTTGAAATGGTTAAAATGTCTACACCGTAACCTACGGAGCACAAACATGACCAATCACTACTCAACATTGCAAATACATATTGATTCTTCCCATGGCAGCAAAGTGAGAGCCACAATAAAACGGAAGATTAAAGCCAGCAGCCGTGTTTCAGCAGGGAATGAAGTCTAACCTCTTCTGCAGAACAAGCCATTAGTGGAGATGGGAATAAAAGGTATAAGTTTAAGGTGCTCTTATATCATGCATGTGATCCATAAAGCAACAGACCATCGGCACAGAGAAAGAAAAACCAAATACAGAAACGATACAAAACACTTTAGACCATAAACAGTTTTAAAATTGTCATTCCTCACCCCTGAAACCTCAACAATTGGCGTCAAAAGTGCACAAACCACTGAAAATAGCTTCAGTTGACCCGTTCTCCTTTTCACCTTGATGCCCCCATGGATAAGCGTAAGGAAATAAAGCAAGCCTCTGCCTCTTGGCGCCCTGCCTAGACACGATATGCCTACACGTGTTTGCTGGGCGCTCAATCGTTTCCTATCCCTCTCGGCATAGCTCCTCGGTTAGCTAAAATTAGTCGCTTAATTATTAATTGATTGCTCCAACGCTGTGTTTCACGCACAAGTTCTGTTCCCCTTGCCCCTGCTTCTCCCTGCCCATATCAATCCAAAGCTAGCTGAACGACGGCGGTGAGCATTAATGGGAGAATGCACACATGGAACAGCTGGCTTAGCTTTAAAGAGACATCACCGCTTCTAGGCCATATGGATGCGTGCGGAAGATGATTAAAAGAAAGGAAGACATACCATCTGGGCTGTAGGCAAAGCATGAGAATAAAACACAAAACATGGACAAATTACAACGCATATGAAAGAGCTGCCCTGTAATATCAGTGAGGGATGTCCTAAGATCTATTCCACATCAAATGGAATGTTAAAGTGATCTTCTCTATTATTAGATGACATTCTTTACAAAGTATTCCCGTCAGAACTGCATGCATAATAGGAAAACAAAAGTATACACCATAGCAAAAGGTTTGGCTTCGTAAGTAACAGTAAAATCTGGGTTTGTGACAAACCACATGATGTTCCACATAGAGCAAGATATAGCAAGAGACAGGCTGCACTGATAATGGCC
>WWET01000031.1:769375-791760 GCA_011038615.1 Limnodynastes dumerilii
ACATCCAAAAGATAAATAAAAAAAAAAAACCAGGGGGAGGATGCAGAAAAATGCGCTAGCCTGCTGAGCAAATGGACTTAAACCAACGATAGAGTACATGGTTCAATTTAAAACGTAAAGGTGATCGGTGATAAAACTCCAAATACAGACAGGGATAAAGAAAAAGGTATAAATTGAATACATCTCATGTGACTATATCGCACAGTTATAAAACATCCCAAATATTCAGACAAAATATATATTAATAAGAGCCAAACTATGCTCCGTACCCGGTAAGATGTTAAGTCCATGATCAACGGGGGACTATGGGGAGCTCCAAAGGTAGTCAGGTGGACCGGGGCCTGGACATACGGAGACAGCGGGAGATCAAGAGCATAGAATTGGGGACCCTGCTGTTTGACGCGTTTCAGGTACACGTGCCCTTTCTCAAAGCTATCTTACCGGCTACAGAGCATAGTTCGGCTCTATTTATTATATGTTTTGTCTGAATATTTAGGATGTTTTATAATTGTGCGATAAGGTCACATGACATTTATTTAATTTATACTTTTTTCTTTATCCCTGTCCGGAATTGGAGTTTTATCACCCAGATCACCTCCACGTTTAAATTTGAGCACGTACCCCATCATTTGTTTTATATTTGGTTTAATTACATTTGTCAGCAGGCCAACAGTTTTTTTTTTTACTATACCCTTAGCATGTGTCCTCTCTGCCATGTGCAAGAGCTCTGCCGTCTGATTGGTCACAAACACTTCCAGTACGGATCTGCATGGGGACATCCATACTGGAAGTACAGTTGGTGCTCATAAGCACATTATAAAATGCCAGATTTCTGCTCACCGCCGGGCATATACCGTAATACCTATCTTGCTGTAGTCTGGGAGTGGTCCCGTGCTACAACATACAAATATGAAAAGTGTCAGGCCAGCAGATCACAATAGGAGAAAAGTAGGCATGATCAATGGAACGCTGAATGCTTGAAGGCAGACTAAATAAGCTCACCAGGAAGCCCAACGTGTCTTCTCAACGGGCATTGCATTGAAACACCCGTAGTGTCAGACATTGCCTGGGGAACAGCAGACAAGCCGAACTGACAGACAAGTCTACCCCAAAACCAGTGGGCCGACTCAATAAAAGCCATTGTGCTTAAAGGCATAATTAACTCTTTCTGGCACACACCACTAATACCCCATCTTCACAAAAACAGAACGCCCTCTCCAATGATCATTAGCCTAATCAAGTCATTCTATATTTATAATATAAAACACAATATAATATATTATAATATAAAATACAAATATTTAACAGAAGTTATTGAAAGCACTTAATGTGAAAAAGAACTAGTTAGTGGTTAGGATTAGGAACTAGGGTTAGGATTATTGTAATGCCAAATGAACAAGTTGGAATGAAAATATTTGAAAACATTTTGCAGACACAAGTCGCAGTAAACATCCGATAAAATAATTCTTCCGACACTTCATTTCCGGCATGTTCAGAACATCAGACCGGCAAACCACATCTCGCCAATTTGTGTTGCAGTAATAGGGCAGATGGCAAACATCGGAGGCACCTTTGCCATGTTTAGCAGAAACTATCACGTACAAGACTACAGGGCTTCAGATTTACTTAAAAACATTTCTAATGGGGCAAAATAACAATAATATACAGAAATTTTTCCTTTATCTCATTTAATAAGAAGGAGAGAAAAATTTATGTCGAGAGGGCACTAATGCAATGGTTAAGCAGATTATGTGACACTGTTACAGAACTCCGGGCTTTGGTCCCTCTAATAACGTCACATAATAAGTTGCTAAAGTTTGCTGTTCTTTTTAGATACTGGAAGCCTTAAATAAACTTCAATCTGGAGTAAAACGTATCATATTCTGTAGCTGAACAATGTCATATATGATATTACATGGCTGTGTGCACTCAGAAATTGGAATTAATGCTAGTCTAAAGCAGTAAATTTGTTGAAAGGTTATTTAAACGATACTGATGTACAAGAAGCACAGTTTTAGAAATCCCAAATACTGAAGTAATTATACTATACAGCAGTCACGAAAAGCCATTTAAAAGCTTGCAATATAGAAGAAAAACTTTGAAAAAAAAATAAAAAAATGCCAATTTAAGGATTTAAAGGATGTTTGCACAAGTTCATGTTAGTAGGGGGTCAGAAAAGATCTGGAAACGATGGTGTTGAACACCCTGTGTCCTGCCCTCTCTATGTAACCTTGGTTCTTGACAAGCCCTGTTGATGGCTTGAGGTTATAAATGACATTCACTAGGCTCTAGATAATGGGCTGGAGTCTGAGTGATGGGGGAGGAGAGCATGTGCCCTTTCCTTTTTTTTTTAATTGTATTGTCAAAAGCTTTTGACACAGCGGGCGATAAAATGCCAAGGAAAGAGAGCCACGTGCACACTGGGGAAGAGGAAAAGAAGTAAATACAAGCTTAAAAATAAAGAGATGCCTTGATATGGATTATCCGCGATGCAGACGCATTTCAGACGGCCAAGGCGATGCTAATCTTATTTATTTTTAGGTCTTTAGCTTCCTACACATTTACTCCAAATGCAAGTGTAGCACAATGCACATTAATGCTCTAGTGCTTCTGCAGCCACATGGACTGAGGGGGCAATGCCACAATAGTGCAGCTTTACCGACAAGGTCCGTGTTAAAGGCAGTTTTGGAGGATTTAGATGGCAACTACCTGATCTTGTCAGGTCAGCTGTAATCACTGCCATGGTCAGTGGATTTAAGAAGGTTCTATGCTGACAAGCTATCGTATTGAATTTAGCAAGCAGCAGATTAGAAGACTTAACCCTACCCTATTGGCGTCTGCAGTCAATGACTGCAAGATTTTTGCTTCTAGGAGAGGTTTTACGGGGAAATGCACGACAAAAGATAAACCTCTAGTGTAAAACCAGACGATGTTCCGGATTCACAACTCACAACTTGTGCCACATACGTCCTTAATTTCCCGATACTAGCTACTATGCATGCGTAGTAACTATTTTACGCATCTACGTATCTTTAAAGACCGCACATACGCAATCTACGTAACAAAACGATACATAGATTGCGTAAAACAGTTACTATGCATGCATAGTAGCTAGTATCGGGAAATTAAGGACGCATGTGGCACAATTACAGAGTTGTGATATCCTGAATTCCTTATGTTTATAGTAAAACTTGTGAACACAAAGAGTAGATCATTTTTAAATGGCTAAAACAAAACTACAGAAAAAAGTTTTTCTTTGTAACTCAAAGAAAAATAAATGAAATGAAAAGCTGTTGAGAGAGTTCGCCTGAAGACACACTGTAGGGTGGGGGGGAACGCAAATCCTGTCTCTTTATGTCTGCTTCAGCTGACTGGCAGGAGACGTGCAATGCAATTCGGCTGCTGGAAGCAGAGCACATTCTGTCCTAGCTACTTCACTAGCTCCGGAAAAGGTAGCCAGCGCTGACAGCTCCCTCCTCTGCATGAAGCCAGCTCCTTCCTCTGCATGATGACAGGCACCAGAGACAGACAGCAGGTAACTGTAAGAGTTTCCTCTCTAAGCAAGGCAGGGGTCCAATCAATATTTTGGACAAAACCTGCACACTAGCGGAGAGACATTTTCAGCCAGACTTTTCTACAGATTGCAGCATTTATGTACTTGCAACATAATCATAGATCACGGACAGGGACAACTGCCTTTATTCATCAGATGACACAAACTTAAGCAACAGGCTGTATAAACGATGCCCTGAGCCTTCAGCGTAGAACGTTAACTCTTTCCAGCAGTGACAAAGCTTAAGATAGGCTATTTTTACACGTTTCTCTAATACCTTTAAATGTGTCCCCTCATAACCAGAAGTGATGTGTACCACCCGCAAAGCTTTTAAAATGTGTCGCTCATTAATGAACACATGTGGCTCCAGCAAGGAGACTTGGAAAACAGGCATTGTCAATGGTACTTGAGGACCATGCTTGAGAACCCCTGGACTAAACAACACACCTGTAGATCAGAGGGAAGAACAACACAGCTACTCTGCAGAGGCCAGGAATCAGCTGAAGGACGGCCAAAAGAAAAAAAGCCATCTCAGTCTACACAGACCGTCACTGTAGTCATTTGCACAGCTGAAATGCAGTCTCTTAGGATGAATCCGTGCACACAATATGCAGTCTCACAGTCTCATGTCACTACGTCCCAGTATTTATACTGGCCAAACTTACCACCAGTAAAGATGGCCACACAATATCTTAATTGAGCGAGCGTGGTTCACCGGTACAATAGCCTTTATTTCGATAGACCATCGTGCTGCAGCTGAAAGCAAACTGCTGTCAGTCTGCATTTTAGAAAGCGGCGGTGATGCAACTTGTGGAGTCGCAAACAGACAAGTGTTTAACTTGACCCTGCCTATAAGCCTTTCCTAACCGTACCCTGCCCCCTTCTTCAGCCCTAATCCTCAATGCCCCGCAGTCTAACCATAACCGCCCATGCTGCGCCGACTATTCCCAACCCTCCATGCCCTGCAGCCTAACACTAACAGTTGTCAGCCTCCGCGAAGAACTAGCTATTTTAGCAATACAGAGAGCCGAAAGTTCATTTTTGGTTGTCTCCATTTCAAAAGAAAAAAACAATTTCAGATTGAAACATTTTTTTGAAGGGGTAAAAAAGCTGATCGACGTACTTACCCATTCATTTTTTTGGAACGCACCACCCGCCGGAACCCATCGCAGACCCCACCAGAGAGGTGAGTAACTTTTAGGGTTGGGCTCTGGGGAAGGGATGATTAGGGTCATGGAAGGGGAGGGTTTAGTTTCAGCCTGCAGGTGGGGGAATGTAGATATAGGCTGCAGACAGGACACTTAGGGTCAGGCTGTGGGGGCCGTGGAGTCTTAGGGTCAGGCTGTGGGGGCCGTGGAGTCCTAGGGTCAGGCTGTGGGGGCCGTGGAGTCCTAGGGTCAGGCTGTGGGGGCCGTGGAGTCCTAGGGTCAGGCTGTGGGGGCCGTGGAGTCCTAGGGTCAGGCTGTGGGGGCCGTGGAGTCCTAGGGTCAGGCTGTGGGGGCCGTGGAGTCCTAGGGTCAGGCTTAAGCCTTTCCTAACCGTACCCTGCCCCCTTCTTCAGCCCTAATCCTCAATGCCCCGCAGTCTAACCATAACCGCCCATGCTGCGCCGACTATTCCCAACCCTCCATGCCCTGCAGCCTAACACTAACAGTTGTTAGTCTCCGCTAAGAAATAGCTATTTTAGCAATACAGAGAGCCGAAAGTTCATTTTTGGTTGTTTCCATTTCAAAAGAAAAAACTATTTCAGATTGGAACATTTTTTGGTTTTTGGTAAAAAAGCTGATCGACGTACTTACCCATTCATTTTTTTGAAACGCACCACCCGCCGGAACCCATCGCAGACCCCACCAGAGAGGTGAGTAACTTTTAGGGTCAGGCTGCGAGGGCGTGGAGTCTTAGGGTCAGGCTGCGAGGGCGTGGAGTCTTAGGGTCAGGCTGCGGGGGAGTGGAGTCTTAGGGTCAGGCTGTGGGGGAATGGAGTCTAAGGGTCAGGCTGTGGGGAGTGGAGTCTTAGGGTAAGGATTAGGGTAAGGGTTGGGGATAGATTTCATACTTATAATTCGGAGCACTGTGTTCGGTGCATTAGGGATCTATTTCTTTGCCTGCTCAAAGCAAAATCAATCAAAAGTTCAGAACTGTCTGGGAGAGAACGGCCCTATGGAAAGAAGGCTGTTCTCAGCAGAGACCCAAACCTAACCTGACACCAACACTTTAACCACCGCACTAACCCTAATCTATCTGCTGCAGCCTCCACAGAAAGTGGCTATTGGAAATGGGGATATAAGTTCCCATAACCAATAGCAACTTTCTATCTTAGAAGCTTTTCAAACAAGCTGACATTCAGCCTGGCGGGTGTCTCATGTTTAAAATACGACCTCTCAGACCAGCAACCACATCCCAACTGAGCTGTTCACCTTGCAGTGTATGACAAAGACTGGTTTGCTGTAAAGGAGATACAATGGCTCCAAAACACTTTATCACGATAACCAGTTCACTAAAAGTTCTTGAATGAGGAGATAGTCACTGTGCCACTGGTGGGGGATGTAAGCCCACTACAGAATGCCCCCGGCTATTAAAACTTTAGGATGTAGTCAGGAATGTCATATATTTTGCACATTTGTATGGAAAGCACCTGATTGGTACACGTGCATCACATGATGGCACTTCCTCCCTCGTCATAACTAGAAGCAAGCTGAAAGCTTACAAAAGAAAAATAGTGTTTTAAAAGACCTCAACAACGTGAAGCAGTGTAAAGAGTCCCACATCCAGTGCCTTTATTACCACCCCCATTTCAGACCCTCTGGGAGAAAAACTCTTGACATTGTAGAGCGCTCAGGAGAATATTTGCTGTACAGATGGACTGTTTGTTCTGATAATTCTCTGTACCGTACAATACATCATTATGGTTATGAAGGATTATGATTCAGACAATTTTACTGCAGGGGGATAATAAGAAAATTGGAGAGTTACAGTATATACACAACTAAAGTTCCATGGATATAAAAAGTGCACCTATTTACCACCGCCCTCTATGCTTTGGGGTAATGACAGAGACCATGCAGTCTATCGTTTAGTGCAAGTAACCTTTGGGGAACACCAACACTTCATCCAACTTCTCTGAGAACACCTGGTACTACAGACATTTCTCTCAACTCTACGTGACCCAGATGAAAATTGCAGGTTAACAATGTTCTGCCTTTATAAATAAAGCACAAGTGAGAGACAATAGGAGAAATAGTGAATGCTGGATAGGACTTACCTGCACAGCCAAACGCCAGGTGATAGCGGGACGAGGGACTGAATTTCACACAGCATACATTGGCTTTGGCTTCAATACTAGCAACAGAATTGTCCAAGTTGGTGGACCACAGTTTCACTAGATGAGAGAAGTCAGAAAATGTATTAGTTGAATGAGCACAATTATTATGGCTAAGAGCATTTTAACAGGGATGTATAAATTAAAATATTCTGGGGACGTTACTAAGGCTTGTGCTAAAGTAACTACGTGGGATAAGCCTGGAAGCCCTCTCTAAGCTGCTGGATGCATGTCAATGGGAACGTGGTGGTTAATGATGGAGAGTCTGCTGATGGGTTTGTTTGCTTTGACAGCCTTGTGTAACATTTTGCTTAAGAAGCAGTTCCGTTACCTCCGCGGTGCCAGTGGAAATTGACTTTCAGTATAACTCATTTCTACCTACATAACTGCTTTATCATCACCGCTGGTTTGCTATTAAGAAGCTTATCTCCCAGCCTCCGACTACATCGCTGGTAAACACATGCTGTATGGCAGAACAACAATTTCCTTCATATATCTATGACACTCACATTTATAACCGACCCCAGACGTAGAGCCACACTCTGCGGTCAACGTTATAAATGTCAGAGGAGCGTTTAACATGCAGACTGCGTCCACACACCTTTACCTATCACATGTCATAGATACCAAGCCCTGCGCTATATTACAGACACGAGAGAATTCTAGCAGACAGTTTAGAAATCACAATGTTACAGGGTGTTACTTTACATCTTTCTGCAATTACCTTAACCAAATGATATGAAAGTGTGATATGACTATATACCAGAGACTATAGTCCAGTGTGTCCCTGAGCAGAGAGAAGCAAAGGCAGTGATTTAGAGATGGATTCACAGAGCAGATTCATAAGCAATTGTTTTTATCAGCAACAGATATTTGGGGTTCTGCTTTGTGAGTCCGACATGTTTGTGTGCAGACAGCCTAAAATGGCTGCTGTTCTCCATTTTTAATGTGCTTTTATGCAAAGGTGTTACTGTTCTCCATTTTTTATGTGCTTTTATGCAAACGTGTTATTAATACGGTGTAGAACCAAGGCCAAAACATGCCGATAAGGCAGCTTGGCGGGAGCAGAGGACACTAAAACATGTTAGCTTATACTGCACATAGGTGGAATGTAGAAATTAGTTAGATAAGTAGTACCAATTAACTTGCTTAAAACATGATTATAACCTAATAAGGTAGGGAGTCCGTCTGTTGTTGTCAGGGTATAAAAGACTTGGTACAAAGTCAGCTCACTGGCTTCATACGGGACTGATCTGACTTAACGCAGGAGTGATCTGGGCTATGAACGTAACTGATCTGACTGTATGCAGAAGTGACCCAGGCTTTGTACGTAACCGTCCTGAGTAAGCGCAGAAGTACCCGCTGACCTTTTCCAGCTCGACAACAATCGAGATAGGGGCCCCTGTTGATCATTATCAAGCAAAAACTACCAGCTACAGATAAGTATCATTCATATATTTTGCTTAATTCTCTAATAAATACTATAGTTGATTAAGAATTGTCTTGTGTTGTGTATTTACCGAACCTTAAGTTCCACGCAGAGAGAACACATGTGGTTGAACTAGAGAATGTTTTCAAAGCAAGCTGCTCTCATATCAAGGCCTGATTTGTTATCAGTAAGTGTCCTTCAGACAGCCTGGCAGAAAGAGTTCAGTAAACAACAATGTCTAAAAAATAGTTTAATTATTTTCTCTTCCACTGCTACAGACCTACAGAAAAAGGCTGGAGAATAATTCTCAGGGGCAAACTGCCATCAGGAATGTACATTATATTCCTCTTGTTAACAGACGGGAAACATGCTCTTTCATTAAAATAAATAATAATAATATATATAAAAAAAAAAAGATAGAAGATACAGCAGAATACTACCACTACCATAATCACAAGCAGATATCTGGTCAAGTAGATGGGATAAAGAAAAGGAGTTAATGGAAGCTCAGACCGGATCCAGGGTTCAAATCCTTATGCACTCAGAACCTTACCGTATCCTGATGTCGATGCAGGTGAGGGGAGGGCACTTACTCCACAATTAAGAAATTCTTATAGTAGACCCCACTTAAGAACTCTGCGCCATCCTCACGTGAAATAGGGAAGGCTCAAAAGTCTGGACAATATGAAAGCACTTGGCGCAAACTCATTGGACTATTTGCATATATTCCTCCACACCTACGGAGGAGCTGTCCATATCCCACCTCCCAGTGTCGCATTCCAGATACAGAGCTTTACTGGTAATGTGGCACATGCACGGTTGCAAAACAGGACCATTTTCTGACCCAAAGGGTTGGAAAACTCCCCTTTCTAATGAGGTCTGGATCCGGCTCATCATGCGCTGCGTCTGATGAAATGTACAGCCAAGATACAATATTAAATGCAATATGGCCTATATGCACTGTACAGATGTATATAACCGTGTGTAGTGGCTTCAGGTCTATTATCATACGGGTGCTTTACAGAATGTTAAATCTTTTTTATTTGCCAGATTTAAAGCCATGGAAATGGTTTCAATAAAATTATTCTTCATAGTTGCTTTTAACCTGGATGTTTCAAACACGACATCCATCGGAGATCTGAGCTAGAACTGGCAATGCTGTAATATCCTAGGAGTATCGGTGGGGTTTTGCTTAGATGCAGAAGAGATTCTTCCTTGTCCAAGTTGGAAGGTTGACGGAGAATGTGGATCACATGACCGCCAGGTATCAGCTATGTTTGTGCTGTAAAAGGATGCTGGGAGATGTAGTTTCACAACACCTGGAGTGCCAAAAGCTACTTGTGCATGTCTAAACAGACAATAGCATTATGCAATTCTTAACTGGTTAAAATATTGCATACAAGCAACAAATAAATAAAAATACAACAAAGAAAAATCAGTCACTGAAGATTTGCTTTAAACTCTAAAGGGACTATTAAACTAGGATATAAAACCAAGCCAGTAACATAGCTGGGACTAAACAGGGATGGTCCTATTTCTTGCTGCGCAATTGTTTCAACACCCATTATGGTTTTCCTAAAGCACAGATGACAAACACCCCCCTCCCAGGGGCAGACAATGTTCATTCTTATCTATCAACGCATCAGAGCTGCTAAACCACTTGCGGTCGCCTAAATTCCCGACACCATACGCACAGTGCCCCAGACCAAATAAGCAGACTGCCTGGTCACTCATCACGGTGCCTGATCCACCTCCACTTATTATGTTCCTAAAGAAGGTGTCTTGTACACCGACATCCCACACATCTGATTGGGACTGAGATGCTATCTGGCCAATAGAGAGCTACGTGTGAGTTGTGTGTATTTTCTATGCTACTGCATTTTATGCAAGGGTTACGAACAAGAATAAAAAAAAATACATTAGGGTCCGAGAGCCAAGTTTATTATGCTATAAGAAAGTCTACAATATTTCAAATACAACAAGTCATTAGTGCTTACGGGAAGGCAATAAAAATAGTTGAGACTACACAGTGTTTTGCATTTGATTAAATCTCCCACAATCAAAGGGACTCCTCGTTTTAGAATATTTATGCACTGTGGGGAGTATGAGGCATTGTGATTATGAAGTATGTATAATTAAACCGCTGAGAAAGCGAGCGGCACTTGCAGAGTCCGAGTTCTGTTTGTGCTTTTCCCTGCTCCAAAGTCTACTGAAGTAGAGAGGAATAATAAACGTGACTATTTCATGTACATCCTGGGACGTTCAGATCTATCCTCTGTGCTGTTCGTGGTACGTTAAGAGGAGGCTGTAACAAATAGGTCTCCATTATTTAGAAGGCGATTGCCGGTTTATCTTTCATCCAAGCATTTATCCTTAGGATAGAAAAATAATAGCAATAAAATACGCGACTGAGAGGCCGATAATTAATCAGCAAATTAATCTCAGCAGGCTTACAACCACGACTTTAGGACCTAAATTAGCCTGAATAGCTGGGCATCCCATTTCATTGCCGCTTGTAAATGTGATTCAGGAGCTGGCATTAATTTGCCTTTCCCACCTAGATGTCATGGCTTAGCTCACGAAAATAACTCTAATACATTGCTGAAACTCCGGAAGCTAACCTCAGATCTGCAATGCAGCGTTAATTAATCAATAGCGCCCGAGGATCAGTGTTTGTGTCACAGTAAAAGTGTGGTTACTATAATACAGAGATGAACACTTTTTCATGCTCTACCCATGTACGTTCATTTACTTTCACGCTACATTCTAGCACAATCCTATTATGTGGTGTGAATGTACTGCTACATGTGGAAAGCCAAAACATGCCAAATTTTCAGCAACGCAAGTTGTACTTTAGAAGACATTTTGCTCCTTATCTGTCTGCCACTATAATGATTCATCACAAACACGGCTTCCCCGTTATCTCCATCAACGGATGATAACCATGCGTCAAAGGTGGCAAATCTGAATGTATGGAGGATATTGAATTAAGGTGTTCACTATTAGCATCATAGCGCTGGATCCAGACTTAAGAAGAAGTTTGAATATGAGAGGAACGTTACTCCTGGGCAAAACCATGTTGATTGCAGGGGGAGTCAAGATAATTGTATTCTTTGCATGCAGAGATATGTCTTTGTTTTGTTTACTGAACACAGATACTGACCAGCTTTACTATCACACTGTTATTTAGACTTGGGCCGGGAAACCTCACCTCTGAACTCTAATACTGTTTGCAACAGATGAAATCTGACTCCCCTGAAATCACCATGGTTTATTCCAGGAGTAACTTTTCTCTCTTATGTTCAAGCTCCTTCTTATGTCTGGATCCAGCCCATAGTCTGTAATGTTGATGTTGACCATGTTGGTTTTTGGAACCCTTGCCGGTTGTTATGTGACTGTCAAATTGTCGATAGTTGAGTATTAAGTTAGTATCACATAAATTATCACATTTATGGGTTTTATTTTACAGGCCCCCTGCATTACATTAAGTTTACAGATGCTACAAACAAATACAAACATAATACTCAACTGCCTGCATTTTAAACTGTTGACATACCAGACCCTTTGGAAATAGCTTTATTTAAAGGATTTTAATGTATTTCTACTTGGGGAAAACAAGATATGAACCCGATTAGTGTGACAAAAAAAAATAGTACTACTAAAAATCACAATACAAAATAAAACTTCTACTCTGTGGCTCAAGAGTTTGAGAATACAGCAAAAATATGGGCAAAATAGGTTTCAGCCTAGACCATGTTATAACATAGTGTAAAGGGTACCAATGATTATCTCTTGTTTGGGTTTTGTTTTTGTATGTATGCAAATCTGAAATTCAGATCAATTTATCTTTGAACACCAATTTTAAGCCGAGATAGAAAACACCATCTCCCAACACAGGTTCTGTTTACCAAGCATAAATTCAACTTCTCCTGCAGATAAACATGGTTCTATTGAAGTATCCATCTGGCCCTGTTTTTATGGTTACACTGAAACTATAGATCAGCCCCTTTGCATGTGAGTATATCACCAATCCAGAAGTATATCATAAAGACAGATGCGCTGCCAATCCGCATAGTCTCTGGAGATTCATTGCCACACAGGTAAATGGTATATGCAATGTATGGACAGCAGGTGCTGTCAATCAGAGATAAATAGATCTCCAGAGGTTTAAAGTCAATAAAGTGATGAATTGTCTTTAAAAAATAAGCAACATAAATTGAAGTTAAAAGTAATAATGACAAGACGACATAAATCATGTGAAAAGTAACGATTATTTCCACCATGCTTGTGCTTATGTGTAGCGTGACAGAGGATTATGGTTTTGCTATTATAATGTTAATTGAAGGAATATCACCTTCCCTTTGCACCTTATAAGCCGGATGAGGTTTCTTCCACTGGAGCAAATCATAACAGAGATATATACCACAAATTGTAGGAGTACAAATGGTTTCCCTTCTCCCTCTGTAGAAAGAGGAAGCAAGATCCATTGGAGAGCTATTTTTCTTTGCTTGACAGAACCTATGTTTTATTGGGAACTATACAATGGTCTCTAATCCGTATGGTGTTCACTATTCTAGACCATTCTCGTCATCCTGAGTGCCAGTTTCTAGAGATAAAAGGCTTTAAAAGGCACAGATTTGATGGGCAGTAAGCCATTGCTGTAACTGCACTGGTCCTCTAGACATAAAAGAAAAACCTATATATTGTAGTGATTCAAAATGAACTCTAGCTGTAGGTAGACAGTTCGTATGACATGATTATAAAATGCTGTCAGGGATTTGCTCAACACTTGCACCGCTCATGGGAAGCTGTGTGCTGGTAAATTCAGCAAGCAATCAAATGCAGGAAAAGGAGGGGGCCAGTAGCTAATGGCTTGCAAGCCAGACCTACACAGAAATAGGTTGGGAAAGTGTAGATTACTACATGGAAAAAAAAGAGGGACGAGAGACCGCAACAGAAACCTAGAGGACAATGAGATTTTGTCAGGTTTGCTACACTTTTAATGTAACAAGTGTAAAAAATTTTATCTTTGGACTTTTACAGCCTCTGCTGATGAAATGCTATGAATAACTCATTATGTGCTTAATGTTTTATAGTGTCACCTAAAAATCAAATCCAATATCTTGGCAAGCAGGTGATGAATGGACTGTGAGCCCTTTGAGGCCAGGACGGTCCAGAGAGCATTAATGTAGTGTAGTGCGGGTTAATCCACCCACATTAGAAATCCTTTTCTAAAGGAAAACATTGCGAAGCTAAACAGACAAATAAGCAAACACAGACAAAGCGTATTCAGGGCAGATCTGTCTCTGCACAATCACACGTCTACAGAACCCTGCATGGTTTGATGGGAGGAAACAAACTTGAGATGTCTTCCTGGTAAAAAGACAATAGCTGTACATCGAAAAATACTGTAGGTGGGAAGAGCAGCACTTTTGTACAGCGTATAAGAGAAAAGCGGCCTCTGGATAATGGATGGGCTATCCAGACAATTCTATGTAGAAAAAGCAAACAACACAACATTAATGGTGCACCAATCATAAATCTATAGAAGTAATATTTCTGTTCTCCCAGCAGGAGACCTCCATGTCAAAAATTCCCTCTGCAATCATCCAAAAAGGAAAGTCTTGTGAAGTTTTAGCAGCTGATACTATATTCTGAACAAAAGAAAAATGAGCAAGATTTTCACTTTAGCAAAATCACGCTGAGAACTTAAAGGTCAACTTAAAGTCTTGTGACAAAATGAGAAAAGAGAAGGAAAGTGTCCTAGCCCAAACTGGGACCTACAGTAGTCCTATAGTCTATTCTCCCGCACACACCAGCAGATCTGAGATAATCTCTCTATAAACGAGGTATGTCTATTAAATAACTCATTTTTATTTATTGGTATTACAAATGTAACGCTTGTTCCCATTCAATATACTCCCCATTTGCACTAATACATCGCTGTGGTCTTGTTTTCCACTGATTGAAGGCATGGAGCAAATCAATTTCTGTCAGTTGGCTCAACATATCTGCCATGTTCTTCTTTACAGCATCAACTGACTCAAAATGTGTCCCTTTAAGCACGGATTTAACTTTTGGGAAAAGATAAAAGTCACAAGGTGCTAAATCGGGCGAATATGGAGGATGTTCAAGTGTAGTAATGTGATTGTTGGTCACAGAAAGTGCTGTGTGAGCAGGCGCATGGTGAAGAATGAAACCATTTTTCCACAGTTGCGGCCGTTTCTTTCTGACTCTCTCTCTCAGCTTTTTCAAAACTTCTGTGTAATAATGCTGGTAACTGTTATAATAATGCCGGTAACTGTTGTGCCTTCTGGAACCCATTCTGCTACATGTTCAAGGTCACTACGTATGCAGTTACAACCGCTTCTGACTGCTCTGTTTACTAGGTGGAATCGTCTCGTTATTTTATAGACATACCTCGTATATGCAGGAATACCCATGACTCTGCTCACACTGTACAGATATCAGCCTATATACTGGACAGGAGACGGACAGAAAAGTAAGCAGACGGTCGTAATTGTATACACACGAGCCACATTTATCAGACATCGATCCATCGATGATCATGATATTTAGGAAAACTAAAATCATCAGATGTGACCTGTTTTATCTCAACCAATCAATCATCGGAGTGCATGGTCAATATCAATTGGTTGAAATTGAATCTCATGATTGGGCTGATAACTGGATAGGGGTTTACTCCTCTTTACGCTTGGATCTTGTCCCTACCTGTGAATGCAGAATCTCATCTGAGCTACAGATACATTCTGGCAGCTTTGCTGTATCCAGGAACATAGTATTGCAACGTTTATTTTCTGCTGTATCTTCTAGAGTGAAAAGTTTATTTCCCATAGGTAAACAAGCTTCCCCAACTGTTACAGAAACGGCATGTTAGCAAGAACACGCTGGCACCTGCATTACCACAACAATTGTATGCCCACAGGACACCAAAGACTGTTTAAACAGGAATTGTATTATCCAAGCCGACAGTGGCCTTTCTAAGGTCTTAAGACACTTCACAAACATGTCAACCAGAGCCACTGAAGAGCAATGTCAGGGCATAAAGAGCTGATGTTGATCTAATAGGAAAGGCTGCCATGGAGATGTAATTGCAACCAATACAGTTGTGTCTCACCAATCAAAACCGATTAACCAGACAAAGCTAGACGGCTGGTCCTAGCAGGAGAGGTGACTCAAGTTGAACTGCAACAGCTGCAATATTCACTACTGGCTGTAATGACTTCTCTCTCCACATGCAAATATAAAGGTGGCTCAGGACAAATGAAGCCTGATAGACACCAGGTCATAGGATGCCATCTCTGCAAATAATCCATTGGATAAAGGCTCTCTGCTCCATGGAAGAGGTGACGGAGGCAATTAAAAAGAAATAGCTTTCTGGGACAGGCAGACATTGGGCAAATATTTCACTGGATCAAGCTCTAGGATAAAATGTTCTAAATGCAAATAGAGAGATTGTCACAGACACATGAAGTGGCTCATCCAGAGCTGGGTTCACACCAATAATTTTTTAGGTGTAACCCCAACACTAACACGATTGTTCATGTGCAAAACAGGAGCAATCAAACAAAAAGTGGCTGATCTGCCCATTTTCGCTGGTGTAACGAGGCGTTTGACTACAGTATATTAAATTAAAAAAAGTAGGCTGTTTATTGCGCTTCCTCCTAAAATCCTGCAGCAGCCGAGTGTTAGAAGGCGGCAGGAAAGAGACTCCTGGGGCCATAGAAACATAGAAAGTGAAGGCAGATAAGAGCCACATGGCCCATCTAGTCTGCCCATTTGTTTATTCAGAACTATACCGACCCAGATTTACTAAACTGTGGGTTTGGAAAAGTGGAGATGTTGCCCATAGCAACCAATCAGATTCTAACTGACATTCTCTAGTATGTAATAGGAAAGTGAGAGCTAGAATCTGATTGGTTGCTATGGGCAACATCTCCACTTTTCCAAACCCACAGTTTAGTAAATCTGGCCCATGGTGTTATATTTGAGATACTATATGATAGAATGTCTCTTACATGTAAAGATATTATTAACTTAGTAAAATTGCCATATGGTGCTGTTATATAATAAACTAATCCATGAGTGATGTCACCCTATGATTACTACTCTAGTTTTTGTTTTCCTTTGTCATGGGCACGTATGTTAACCTGACCACACAATAATCTTTGGCAGTGTGTAGCACCAATTGATTTTGATACGCCAACAAAACAGTGCTCAAACGCTTGAGTCTGATTATCTTCTCATTAAGAGTTCCTGACTGATAATCGGACCCAAGCTAGCAATATATTTTAATGCATGGAGTTATTTTGTTATTGCCACAGCAACAATACGGATTATTGCACACAGCAGCAAGTAGTGTGTGACACTATGTGTTTGTATTGTGTTTCCCTCAAGGGAAAATGTCCCATTTATCAGATATTTCCTGCTGTGAACAAATATCTATCTAGTGTGTGGCTAGCTTTAGTAATAGTTCATTGGCACTGATCCAGCTTTACTATCACACTGTTATTTAGACTTGGGATAGGAAACATCACCTCTCATCTCTAATACTGTTTGCAACAGATAAAATACGACTCCCCCTGCAATCAACATGGTTTATCCCAGGAGTAACTCATTTCAAGCAGTTGCTTAAGTCTGGATGCAGCCCACACGCCATAAGTTACATTTTCTTTATTTCCTTTTGTAAAGACTGCATAGCTGTGTATTGCCAAACATTTTGTGCATTTCTTTCATTTTATGTTTAAACTATCTTTTAATTATGAAATGACGCTTACAGTTTACCAATGTAAATGAATTATATAAAAAATACTTACATAGGCTGAGAGGCATGATGCAGTAGCCTATATAGACATCCATTTGCAAGCTTCATATAAATGCGCAATTCAGAACCGCCCCCATGCAGAGATGACATTTTCAGTGTTGCCCATTTATTTATGAACAGGTTTTTACATAGCACTTTACAATTTTGCATTCTACACAGCACATGGGATCAGCCCAGAAGTTCCTAGACTGCAGCACTGATTGCATACCTGCCGTTAGGAACCGTACTCTCCACCCATTTTATCTGTATGAAAATACAACGGACCACTGACATATCTGATATTCTAACATTTTACTCATTAATATCAGTCATACGGCAAATTAAGAAGCCCGTCCTCTATGACCTAATCAGACTCTATTTCACATTGCATTAACATGGATGTGTCTACAATGATTAGCATTCCCTGATTTACCGCAGAATGAACACAAAGCAATTTGTGTAACAGAAAAGCTTGGAATATAAACTGTGACTGAATGTCAGGGCAAGAGAAACAATTAGTCAGGCCTAATATAAAAGCATGGCTGGAGAGCAAGGAAACGAAACAAAGCCATTTAAGAAATATCTACCCCCAAGAAATATAAATAAGGAATTATAATACCCCCACTTATGGTATTTTATGGTTCTTTATCTTGTCTTTGAATCTAATGAACAAGTCCATAGCTAGATATCTTAGGTTTGCAGGGGCAGAATGGTAACTATTCATTTCCAATTTGTCAAGTGATTGAGCTTTCATCTCTACAGGGATTCCAGATCAATAAAACACAGATGAACATGATGATCAAACACCATTTCAGTGGACTGTATGAATGTACTGTATACTGCACTTTAAATGATATGACAGGTTCCATAAACATTGAAAATGTAAGTGGTTACAAACCTTTGGCATCATCTGACCCCGATGCCAGAAGTTTGGGGTCCATGAGGTTAAAATCCACACTCCAACACCTTTTTTCATGTTCCTGTGTTATATATTTGGTAACAAAAATAAAACAAAGTGTTAAAATAATAACATATAAGGTGACAGACTAAGTGGTTGCAGTCTCCGATCCAATGGCCCGCTTTGCGGAATAGAGACAGACGAAAGTTACTTAGGAAGGGAAGGGTTAGGACCAAAGAGTCCTAACCCTTAGAATTAGAGTTAGAACTAGGGAAAGGGTTGGGGTTAGTTTAGCTACTCACCTTTCAGAGCACCGTGTTCGGTGCTCTGGGGATCGATTGCTATGCCTCTTCGAGGTATAAGCAATCGATATCCCAGCCAGTTTCGAGACTGGCTGGGAGAGAATGGCCCTATCAAAATAGGGCCGTTCTTAGTGGAGACCCACACCCCAGACTAAGACAATTATGTTCTAATATGAGAAAGGTCTAGCAGAGGATGCTGGGAAGTCAGCTGACAAGCAGGACTGGCTATTTGTGGTGCGGTACACAGATTCCCGCTCAGTGGTGTGATGATTATTGCGAATAGTCTTTTGCTTTATATCATAGCGTGAAATATTAGTATTTATTTTTATTTAAACTGTCAAATATATTTGCATTAACTGCAGTAAAGCCAACCATAAAACTTTTGGTCATTGCAAAAAAATAAAATATTGTACTATATTCTATACAACAAACTTTATAATTTATCTTTCTTCTATTAAAATTCAGACGAGAAAAAAAAAAAGGCTTAAATTGATATATTTAGGTGAAATGAAAACAAATACAGTAGTGTGCATCTCCGTAAAACGGTAGGCTGTCTCCCATGAGGTTTGAAGGCGGAATGTGTGTGGAGCAGAGCCTACATCCTGAAGCATCTGACTCCCGCTACAGAGGAACTACAGAGAAATTGGCTGCTGAAATTTGCAGAGAAGGCGGTGTTCTGAAGATTACCTGGTAAACTTTGGATCTCTGCCCTGTGAAGCCATCCCACAGAATCACAGTCCCTTCGTAATCGCTGCTGGCCAATAGGTTTTTGTGGTAACTGCTCCAGCTTATACAGCTGCAAAAAAATAAAAAAATATATAAAGAAAACCAAAAAAAACAAAACAAAACACAGACATAATAATATAAAAAGAAAAACCAAAAGCAAGAAGATTTTCTCTATTCGCTGGATCCCACTCTGGTAACTATGTCTATGAAGAGGCCTACAGACACCTTCATCGCTCAGCACACTGTCGGAGCTTTCACAGCCAAACACCTGACGGCGATACCTTCCTTTCACAGACTTATCTGTAGACAATCACTAGCTTCTATTTATCACAAAATAATTGGGTTCTCAAAAGTAAGAAACAAAGCCAGCTGCTTAACAGCCACATTCCCCGCTGACTTGTGTCTATCGTATGTCTGAACTTATCAGAAAGGATTGCAATTTTTTTTTTGCGTGTGGGGAAAGAATGGACATAACATAAAATGAATTTAAAACCAGGCATTGAGCAAATGGGAAGAGGGGATGGAGACCAGACAAAGCCAATCACACAATTCCAGACGATTTGGTTTTACAATCCTATGATCATGACTTGTTGTTGGTTTTATATAGTCATAAAAATCACAAATCACAAATGTGGGTAATGTGTATGCACCTATGACCGACTGTCAGGTTTTTCTTCTATGCGGTGTGAATGAAGACACGGATGTTTCAGCAGATGGACGGAGAAATGGTGTGTATGTGAATCACCATGCTCATCAAGAGCCATTGCCTGTAACGTATGGTCAACAAGTGTATGCAGATTTTACGTACCTAATTATCCCCAACTAATATTACTGCTAGTGGTGCTCTCCTCCCTCTTAATAATAACAACACAGGTGCTACTATATTTCCTGAAACCGCTAGACATAGACCTGTAGACTACCAGCTCTGTGCATGCATGAACATTGGTCGACAGCCTCTCCTCAACAATATGGGCCTTATAACCATAATCACAGGCTGCAATGAGCAGTGAGGAGCATAGAGTATACACAGAATAGGCTAGAGTCGATGAGCTAGCAGGGTATGCAAACCATTTTTTTGTTTAGCTTGGGACAAGACAAGTTTTCCCTCACAGCTTAATAAAGGCCGTGGCAGTTCCAGGTATGATTACAAAGGGAAATTTTCCTACTAGATAAGCTTTGTATACATACACCACGCATAAAATACAAAGTCAGCTAAGCGCATGTTCCTGGCGGACGATAAAACCAAGTGACTACATTTTGATTAAATGTGTTTTTGTTATGCATAAAAATAATAAAACAGACAGTACATTAGAGAGCCATCTTTTTATAAATGTTCTGCATACATTTTCAAAGCATAAAATATATTTTTAGTGAAGCATCATGTATCCAAACCCTAATCACTTCAAGGCGCCATAAAATAATAAACATTCAGACTAATCTTAGAAGTGAACTTTCAAAACAATGGTGGATGAAACACAGCAATTAGCGAACGCTTCAAAATATTCCATTTGAATCTCAAATTAAATAACATGACTCGAGGCAACGCTTAGCAGGAGCCGAGAACCTCAACACGGTTGATTGAACGGTCTGGATTAAAGATTTAGGATTTACCCAGTGATAATGATCACTTTGGGTGATTCAGTGCCATGGAGAGGCCCTTTATATGTGGTCTAATGCTCTAGAGTATTTTGTGTGCCTAACGTATCAGACATTTCACTCCGGGCAGTGCTTTATTACTGGGCAGGTACAAAGGCTAGGAAGCTGCCACTGTGAAAATTAACATTTCAAATTTCAGCTTCTAAAGCAGATAAATGGGCTAGTCTTTAGCACTGTCCACCTTCATACACTTCCATATCAATCCAACATTCTGTTATGAGAAAGAGGCATCAAGCTGAATGGAGCAAAGCATGCAGACACCCAGAACACTGATAAATACAAAGAAACATAAGGGAATATAAGGAATTTTTTTCTTGAAATAATATTAAAATACAAAAGAAAAAAAAAAAAGAAAGAAAGGAAACCCTTTCTAAAGTCTCTAATATAAATGAGTCTTATTGCAAGAGCTTCATAGAAAGACTAGACTTTTGACAATGCTGTCAGTTCTATGCGGTTAGATTGCAAAGCCTTTGCAATCTATGCAGGAGTGCGTGTCCGAGTCACCTGATCACAAGGCAGTCACCTGATCCAGACTTCTGGCTAAAGTCTATTTAGTCACAGGGCGGGGATGTGCTATTATGTGGGCGGGGCTTGATATTAAACTGTACAGTATAAGGAGTGTTTTCGTATTGCGTACAGATGTAGACTTCCAATCCGCTGCCCTTTTACATTCAGACAAATCGGGACATTTTAGAGGCAGGGTATTGGTGTTCGAAGTGCGTTCGGGGGAAGTGGCTAACAGAGCACAGATCGTATCATCGCCTCCAGTCCTATGCCACGGTGGAGAACAAATCATTTGGAAATATGTTAGATGTAATATAAATATCAGTGTGACAGAGCAACAGACACGTCAAAGATGTCTCAACTGCCACCAGACCCGCACAGCTATAATACACAGCTTCTAAGTGCCTGACACTTAATAACCTGTATGGCACATTTGCTGGTCACTCTCCAACATTCTAATAGCAACATCATTTGTCCTGTCTGCAAGTCACTTGATGGATCCGATGAACTGGAAGAATAATGGAGACTCTCGTTCAAGATTCATAGAAGACACCTATACACTGACCTCTAATTACACAAGGCAAGGTTAACAGATGCAGTAAGTTAAGACAGTTAGAGGATGATTTGTCAACTGCCCATAATTCCCAGCAGCCAGTGCTTCCAATACACGCATCCTCTGCAGACCCTGAATGCATCACAATGTTTCACCAATTCTACTAGGAATTGATTTCTGCATTAACTCTGAACAACCACTATTACCAATATTACTCTTCCCAAAGCTCTCATGACTGCAACAGGAGGTGGAGGAATGCCACGCAAAATGAAAATGAAGTGTATTTCCCTTGGGGGCCCTGCTGTGAATAAGAGATTGGAAAGAGACTGGGGATAAATGTGTTCAGGAAGCAGGTGAGGAGAATGGGTGATCCAGCTGGTCCGTGGCTCTCCTCCAAGCACATTGCTGGTACAGAGGATTCAGTCAGGGCTGGGGACGCAGCTGGCATTCTGCAGATTAGTGCTCGCTACAGCACTGACAGGAGCAGACATGCATCACACACTGATGGGGAAAGTAGACAGGGTGAATTGTGGCACTCAGTACACACACGTCAATAAGTAGCGGCTCGCAGGAGAGGCACATAAAAGCTGCTCCAGCCCATTTACATCCATAATCCTTGGG
>WWET01000031.1:797078-813367 GCA_011038615.1 Limnodynastes dumerilii
GAGGGGTGGTATTGTTTCCAAATGTAACAAGCAAATGTGACAGATGCAGCCGAAATTTCCTCTCTTTAATACTAAATGTGCACCTTGAATGGTTTGTTATTACGTACTGACATGCACGAGTTTAAGAACTTCACTGAGGCATATGTCAAACGGATTCACAAATGTCTGCTGTTCTTTACACACGCCAGACTGCGCCTCAGTTCACACCTTAGCTGTAGAGACTTGATGTACAGATCACTACCTTCTTAGAATGTCAGGCGGAATGTTAAGGACTTCTGAAGGCCTCTACTAAATGTCTTTACATAATTTATGTACTTTAAAGATTCCTTTCATACATTGCTTTAAATCCGTCTCTCCAAACGATTATTCAGCAACCGATGTAAGTAAGAAAAAGGCACATTTTGAAGGACATTTAACTATTTAGAGAATATGCAAATGTATTAATTTAACAATAAAAAATAATTCGATCCGAAAAATAAATTAAATAAACCCCCCAATAGCATGCAGAAAAATGACCAGCCATAGCTCTCCATGACCACATGGGGGTAAATACAGACCTACGGGCTAGTAACGCTAGAACGCATAGTGTATTTACGCTAGCGTAATTTCTATGCCCTCCCCTCGCTTGTACATGCTTTAGTCGTTTTTACGCTGCCCAAACCGTACCTTAACTTTTGATAGCCCCAGTACTGACGTACGTAATGGATTCATGTATGTGACGGCCTAACCTGGCCCACACGGTCCAATTTAAATGCCTCCGCCTACAAGGCGTAATTACGGGTGGCGTATTGATGCCATTTCTAGATAGATAACGCTATTTCTTTTACCAACCTATTGGCCACTTTTAGCCTTCCACGTTATTAAATTGCAGACAGAATACAACCTGCTGCGGCCTTCTCTGCATATCACACCAGTGAGTGCCCCGGAGAAAATTGGGCTCCAACTATCAATGTTGGTGGGGAGGGACAGGCAGGAAACCCATAATATAAGGTCTATAAACTATGGTTAGCCGTCTTATTAGTTCACTTAAGGCAGGCCTGGCCAACCTATGGCTCTCCAGGTGTTGTCAAACTACGACTCCCAGCATGCTTTAACCACTTAGGCATAGCTGATATAAGACAAAGCATGCTGGGAGTTGTAGTTTTCAACACCTGGAGAGCCACAGGTAATTCATTAAATGTTGCTAGAGGGAGTAGCACAGAGTACCTGAAATGTCGCTATGCAGTTTACCATTTGTACTTCTGGGCTTTACTGTGCATCTGGCAACCAGAGCAGAAGAGCTCTGCAGAAGCCTATGAGGATGCCTGCTCTGAAGCAGATATGTGAATCATTCTGAGCATGCTCAGAAGAGCACTGCAGCGACCTATGGCTGCCTGTCACTGTGAGCATACTCAGAATAGCTCTGCATATGGGCATGTGCCTCAGTCACCAAGAGCACTGGAGCCACCTAGGGGGATGTGCTAATCAATCACTTGAATGTTAAACAGGGATCCCAGTAATTACATACAATGGGCCTGATCCAGACCTACGCCCGCGAGCGTAGCGTATGATCGCCCGGGCGTATAAACTTTCACGCCCATGACACTCCCATTGATTGTACCGACTTACGGCGGCTGAACCCTACCCTAACTTTTTCAAGCGTCTGTGCGAATTTTCGTACCGATACGCTGGTCGTACGGGGCTTAGCACGCCCATACTGTACAATTTAAATGGCTATCCCCGCCTCAGTGTAGTAACTCGAGCGTCCGGACTATCGTCGTACAAAACGCACGCCCCTTGGACGAAAAATACGCTGAAAATACGCTGGCTGTACGCTCATGTCCTTCAGACGACCGGAAGTTGTCATACTGCACATGCGCAGTGCGTTTTTTCTCCCGTTTTTACGCTCCCAACCGGCGTACGATCGCTTGCAGTCGTAGGTCTGGATCAGGCCCAATGACCCTCATAAACCAGAGAGGCCAAGAGAGTAAAACTATAGATCTCACTACATGACTATTATGTTAATGAATATTTTTATACATTCTATAAGATTGATATATATATTACATGCAAGACGGTATGCAGACTCCCGGACGTATAACATATATACGTCCGGAGTTGTGCGGTTTTTACTATTGCGCATGCACAGTAAATTTTTTTTACGTAATCTACGTATCTTTTCCCTACGTAGATTGTGTATATGCGGTCTTTAAGAAGACGACATAATATAGTTCATGCAAGCATCCATAGACACAGGAAACTGACTAATACTGTGATTCCAATTACAGCAAAACAATCCAGCACCCATCTCACTCCAAGAAACGTGTTATGCACTGGCCCGATTACCTGTGACAGCTTCATACCTAAAAGAGATGCAGTAAGCCGATGATAATCTCAGGGGAGACCATTCAACATGATTACTGTGATATACTGAGCCTGTCAACTGAGTGTCCAAAACTATATTAAAAAAAGCAAAACATAGGAGAAGTAGGATAATCTACATCTTTGGCACTGTGGTATTATGAAGGTGGCTTGATTTCAATGAACCATAGCACATAAAGGAAGTTTGGGGGGTAAGGAGGAGAGCTATTTGCTTAAATGTTCAATATGTTTTATGTCCTTATATTTTAAACACATTAAGCCAGGAAAGTAGAATATATAGTGTATGAGATGTATTTACATTCACCTCCTCATTACAGCGCTGGTAGCCGGATATGACATTGAAGGTGCTACTAGATCAGTGTTGGCTAACCTGTGGCACTCCAGGTGTTGTTAAACTACAATTCCCAGCATGCTTTGTCAGGCGTCTGATATGCTTTTGCAGTTAAGGCATGCTGAGACTCAACACCGGGAAGGCCACAGAATCGCCAACACCGTACTAGATCCATGATGTAATAGAGGATAGAACTAAACCACTGGTGGTGTTTATATTGTGCTCAATGGGATAAGCTAGATCTAGAATATAAACCCAGTTACATCCAATTAAGCAGAAATACGTTAGATATAACATGAGAAGGATGAAGGACACTAATTCAAACAGAAAAAAACCCCATCAAAGCATAAAGCATGCACATGCTAATAAGCCATTCATTCCCATGGTGTGTATGTAAAAGGCAGTAATCAATACCCTGCACTAATCAGACAGCCTCTGCTGATTCAGCGACCTGGAGGTCAGTGGCTTCTCTCCTGGACTTGACAATTCAAAGGAACCCATCCAGACATGGCAACGCCTAATGAAGTGGCGTCTCTCTGTGTTCTTCTGCAGAGAGCACGCAATTATGGCGATCAAGATATGGCCGCAGCCCCTTGCCTAGAGAGGAGCGTGCACCCAATCCAGCCAAGCGTTAACGCAAGTACGCACAGCTCTCGGCTATAAATCTGCACCAATCACAGGGCATTTCTATACACAACCTACACTGTGGCATTCACCCTGCTTCACTAAAGTTATGGAAAGACTGCTTATTCCATATAATAATACCTGGTATTAATTTCACTGGTTACTACAATTACATGGTCAATGAAGCGGATGTACAGAGCATAACTCCCATGTCCAGTATATGTAATGAGCTACCCTGCACTTGGGTTTGGGAAAAGGGATTGTATCTGGGAGTTTAGATCCGGATTCCCAGTTACGTAGTTTTTGTTTTATGTACGTTGTTTTAAGAATTGAGCTACTATGCATGCGTAGTCGCTTATTTATGCAATCTACGTACCATTTCTGTTCTAAAGGCCATGCTTACGCATTCTACGTACAGAAATGGTACGTAGATAGAATAAATAAGCTACACGCATGCGTAGTAACTCAATTCTTAAAACAACGTACGCAAGACAAAAACTACGTAACTGGGAATCCGGACCTTAGTTACTTTTGGCCTGGCTGCAATGTACACAATCATATCTCCTATATCTCTTTGAAAAAGGGCGGATCGCGCCCGAAACGCGTCAGGGGACAGCACGGCACAAGGAGACACAGGAGCATCCGTCTTGGGAGTCGCAGACTGCATTGCTTGGTGGAGGGTGGTCCCGGTGCTGATATCAGGAGGAGACAGCGTACATGGAGGCCGCTTGTCCCTGGATTGACAATCAAAATACCCTGTTCACTCTATCGTGTCAGAGACCCCCCCACTCGGTAATATTGATCAGTTTACCTTGACACTCTATAGTTTGGACCCTGTGCTCCTCAATATTACATTATATACCCGCTTAGCATTGTGCGGATGTAGTTTTTTATTTTTATGCTGCCACAAGGTTGGCTTATTAAATGTGAAATATTTAACACTTTGCTTTGTTCTTTTTTGCATGATTTAATTCCACCTTGGTTTCTGGGAGAGTAATTTGCTTGAACAAGAATTACAGAGACTGCAACATTGGATTGTGAACATTGTTAGAATTTACCCTTTGTGCTATTCCATCATGGCAATTCAACGGATATTAGTTTCTACACCACATTAGTTTTATTCAATGGTTTTATATTTTATGTGATTAGGAATATTATTTATTTTTAGGTTATTTATTTATTTTATTGAGATTGTATTTTTAGGCTACTTTATTAGGGGTAAAACTAGCGCTTTCTGTACCTCCCCATCTGTTTTGTATAATGTACGCAACCTGCTGTACTTGTGTAGGATTCAGAGCCGTCATCTGGATTGTGTCTTCTATTATTTGCATGGATTTTACCAAGGAGCAGGCCCAAGGTGTACATTTAACATGGAAGACAGTGCTACGGGCCCTGCACAGACCACTGCACACAAAATCTGTCCCACACCGTGCTGTAATACATGCAAAATCATGATTCATGTGGGAAAGACGGGTTGCGAGGTGCTCACGATTAGACTATGCGCTGTTAGCTCTGAAGCATTTTAACAGACTCAGCTGTCAAAAGTGACAAGGCCTAAGCGGAAGTTACAGATGGTTGAGCTCAATGCATTATAGGCACCTACATGTAACTGAACAGGAGCATGTGGCCCTGTATGTGGCTGCCCCAGCAGAGCTGAGTCTTCTTTCACTAATACACACAACATAGCTCTAGGTTTGATTGATTGATTGACTGTACTCTTACCTTGTCATAATACTGCAATGGTAAAAGATGTACCACTCTTATTATAGGCCTCTGGTTACTGCACGATTTTTGTTACTTGTTTATAAAGACTACAAATAAAGCTGTATACATTGAATTTGGCCTCATCACAGTTAAATAAATATATACGATGCTGCTTGTTACCCACAAATGCCGACCATAATTTTTTATTTTTTTTTCCAGAAAACATGACCATCTAACTTACTACAGATTTCTTGCACCACCTACTGTACACAATTGGAAGCCTTTCCAGAGCACATTTCACAGAACCACCATCCTCAAATGGGCCATTCCAGTTAAAATGATTCCACTAGGCAGTAAGTACTCAATGCATAGGTCAAGAATCCCCTGCTATGGAGGAAAGGGATCTAGGAGTCATTATTTCCAAGGACTTAAAGGTAGCCAATCAATGTAACAAATAACAGCAATGAGAAAGGCAAGTCAGATGCTTGGTTGCATAGGGAGAGGAATTAGTAGCAGAAAGAGAGAAGTAGTGATGCCCCTTTATAAGTCATTGGTACGCCCTCACCTAGAATACTGTGTTCAGTTCTGGAGGCCATATCTCCAGAAAGACATAAATACATTAGAGACTGTGCAAAGAAGAGCAACTAAAATGGTCCATGGCCTTTGTAACATGGTGGACACGATAGCAGCTTTCAAATACATCAAGGGTTGTGACCAGCTAGAGGAGGGTACCATTTTTCAAAAGAAAAGGTGTAATAGAACACGAGGGCATGAATATAAACTGGAGGGTAGTAGATTCAAAGGAAACGTGTGGAAAAATTACTTCACTGAAAGGGTGATAGATAAATGGACTATTCTCCCATCTGAGGTGGTTGAGGCCAATACAGTAGAGCAATTTAAACATGCTTGGGATAAATATAAGGGTATCCTACATTGTAAACCAAATTGAGGGTAAATAGGGTCTAGGGTCAGTATAGTTTTCAATAAACAAATGGGCAGACTAGATGGGCCATGTGGCTCTTATCTGCCGTCACTCTCTATGTTTCTATGAGGAGAGTAGATATCTGGCATAACCTGTCCCCTTGGTGAACCACACATTACTCTCCCGACACCTGGACAAAAACGCAGCTTTCCTCAAATCACAAAATACAACTTTTACAAACACAAAATGGGGATATTTAATTCAGTCTCACCGCAATCAATGCTGTGAACACAGAGGTAGCCTGAAACTTATAAGGTGTCCTAGAAGAACTTACACTTTACGCGGCTGCAGGCTTCCATAACAGATGGGACTTAGCGCGCCGTCAATCTCTGCGCCAAATTTAATATGCCCCAAAAGCATCCAGTGCCAAATGTGATTGTGATGGTCATAACAAACATACAGTATGGACCTAAACGGTGATCGCTCTGCTCCATAAATCTATATCAGAACGGTATCCATTTTTCTTCAGGTTAGTGAATGCAGTGGTAAGATGCCCTCCATTGTGGCAACCTTCCAACAGACGCAGTCTACATCTGCCAAGCTTAGCAGTTGTGAAAATTCAGACAGTAGAACAATTAAATGCAGTAGCCTTGGAAATATATAAACCATCTGCTTCCAACTCCTTCAAGCTTTAATATTTTACAGTATACCGAGCACATGCTTCTTTACTTTTCTAGAATAATAATCAAAGAACACTTTCTGCCTTGAAAGGATTTCAGAACTTCGTCAATCATTTATTCCCTTTCGACAGTCTAAGTATCCATCAACAATTATCCCCATTACCTTGTTCCTATTTGCAAGTACTCAAGTCTAGTACAGTGTGTGTCAGTAATGGTGCCAACAAGAATTATATATCAATTGCGCTCTTGGACAGCACATCTTTCAACCAGGCTACATGAAACGAGCAGACCTGTAAGTGCAACAGGTTAGAATCAGGTTATTAGCATGAAAAGATTACAATGTCCTAGGAGCGGACATCATAAAAGCCAATGCAGTCATTTTCACAGCTAAGACCCACAGTAGCGGCGTTGGCTCCTGGCTGTAGGAGGGATCGCTTTCCTAGCACAGCTGCTATGACAGATGTAATTCAGCTCGCTCGTGGAAGCTTTCACAACGGATAAATACTTAAGCTGGAGATGCTTCTTTCACTGGAAACCTCTCAAGTGATATCTAGACTAGGAAGTGCACTAGGCAAATAGAGAAGACTGGTGACACGCTCATGGGGGTAATTCAGACCTGAGAGATGACCCAGCACATATGTGATTAATACAGTTTTCTTCCCTGAAGGCTGCTCTGTCCTATGCAAGAGAGTTAGAGGTCATTTCCCCCCTATGGGGTATCTACTGTCTGCGACCTTGACTTTTTAGAGGCCCTTGTGAAAATGAAAGGCTTGAAATGAGAGTCCTCTGTTGTATTGGGAGCTGCACATTGAGCACAGCAGAAGCTGCTCTGTCCGCTTCAGCCTTGGGCTTTTACACTTTGTACTCTTAAAAGAAATGATTATTCAAATGTATTCCACTAAAGTTTTTACATACCACAAAAAAGGCCTCCTCAGTGATTTACAGCTGAATATGCACATATATTTGACCTTTTTTTCTTTTTTTTTACTGTGTTGTAGCATAAATATTACTGGCTGAGAACAAACTATGAAGCAACTCACATTCACATGAATGTATTACTTAGATGGGAGTTACACTATTCTATCAGCCCTTCCAGTTGAGGTTAGATGTGGCTAGAACTTGCCATCAATAACAGCTAAAGACTGGATCCAGATGTCCACAATGTGAGCAGAACACTCCAGTCCTCAGGTACGTATCATACTTCCAGATCTGCATCTTTAGGATCTAGGCTTCTGTGCAGGAAATTTCTGATAGAGGAGCGAGACAGGACGGATGCATTTGTGTCACAAGATAGAAGTGAGCAGTCATTGAAATACTACAGCAAGAACGTTCTTAGCACCTTAGCCAGACTTCCTCACCGCCCGTTTTAAGTAAGGACAGCGCAGAAATCTGACGGCAGGGTTCAGAGATCCATCATAAGCCAGTCAATGTAAGAGGAGTGCATTCCCCTTGCACAGGGGAGGCTGGATGCCGCAAGGATCTGGTATAGAATCGCCAATGCTGTTGCACTCAGGGATCGTAATCTGGATTTTGCATCTGGCGGGCAGCAGACAGATACATTTCTGTGTTATACTGACGTATATAATGACGGTGAATTAAAGTAAAGGGTACCCAACTAATCCCTTTGCTTTCACAATCCAGCGTTCTTTGGTGGAGGTCCATGCAAGCACTAGGCCAGTGGTTCCCGAAGTGTGCAGCTCATAGCGGGAGCTGCAGGGAGAGCGGTTGCACTATGCTTTTATCTTTTTTGTTATGCTTCAAGTATAAATTTTCCCTTAAAACAAAATTGAAAAATATATATACAAAAATCTCATTTTTATGTGCATTAAAAGCAGACTGCTCAGTATTGGCAGGGTGTCTTGAACAGAGGATGCTTAGGAATCACTGTACTGTTCTAAAAGAGCTCAAATGAACAGGTCATAAAAGAACTTATAAAGGTTTTTCCCCTTACTTTCAGATTATGGCATTTATACTATACCATTCTCCTAAACGTGGGGCTATTCTAGGTATTTTAGCATCGAGCTACAAGCATATATTCAGCCCCAACTTACAACATAGGTCTGCTTGGTTCACTGTAATGGACCCCACTGGACCCCAAGGAATAGATGTGTATGATCACAGGAAAGCAGATGTAAGGACTACTACCAGACAATCAGAGCAGGTGGACTATACAGAGGAAAATCAAGCTGTCTAGTAAAAGGTGCACAAGACATGTATAGGCCAAAAAAATTACAGCACTTAATTTAGGTAATGCTTTAGGTAAGGTGTTGTGGATGCAATTTGTAAAGAAAAAAAAAAATCATGTTCCCAGGTGTGTGAAAAGCAACAATGTACAGAGAAAACATTGGGGCAGATCCAGAACAACGCTTGTGAGCGAATTTACGCGTGGGGGACACGTAAAATCGCGTTTTGGTAAGTACTGTGCATGCGCACCATAGAAAATACGCTCCGTAACGTAGCGTAAATGTGAACGTATGGGCCATTCACGTATTTGTCGTGTAAATCCGTACGTGTGGGCGTGCCAATTTTACATGAGTCAAAAATACGTCTGAAATACGCTATGTTCGCGGGGGTTTGTATTTAAAGTGTACAGTATGGGCGTGCTTAGCTGCGTAAATACGTGTTGCACATCCATACGTGTGCGGATGACATCGGTTACGTGGGCAAAAGTTAAGGTAGGGTTTGGAAAGCGGAACTCGGACAAAATACGTACTGAAAAACGTATCTTGACAAAATACGTACATTCAAGGGGTGTGCCAAGGGGAGTGTATAGAAGGTACGCATGCGTAAATACGCTACGCGAGTAGACAGATTGCAAGCGGAGTTCTGGATCTACCCCATTGGCTGTAATAGAACCTTAGACCAAGGCTTACAGGCAAATAAGACGAAATCTAACACTGTAAGACAGCAGGTCTCAACCTTTTATGGGAAATGAATGGCAGATATAAAACCTATTATATGGGCAGTGGGTATGTATCTGCACAATACCAATTGTTGCTGTTTTTTCGAAATGGAGACAGATGAAAATGAGCTTTTGGCTGTCTATCTCTAAACAGCCATTTCTTGGCGGATACGGACAGCGTATAAATACATAGTCTTTCTAATAGTCTGTGCGGGATAGAGAATTTAGGCCAGGAACCATATCCAATAGTGTCAGCATAGCTGCTGGATTTCCTGGAAGCCCGCTTGCCCACACCAGATGTTCCTCAACAGAACTCCTATCGTACAACATGTCTGATCCCTGCACGGGATAGGCATATGAAAGGGGAGAGACACACAAGAGTCCACCCCTCTTTCACGTGTGGACTATAGACCTTTGTGCATATGTAACATTCCCCAATGTCTGGATCAGGTCCTTAGTATGGAAGTTGCCATTGGGGCAGAGTCTACAGTGAATGATGCTTAAAATGATATGTATTTAAAAATATGATGGCCCTATAGGAAAACCTGCTAATTATATAGCATCTCCTCACAAACAGCTGGTATAAGTCCAACATGACATAAAACAGATGGGATTTACCTTAGTCATAGTCATTGGGTAATTGGCAATAAATTGATTATCCTTATTTTATTAAGAGGAAATAAAAAGCACAAAGATGCCTATTGGTTAGCTGCTGTGCCAAGACCGCACGTACGCAATCTATGCAACAAAACGCTACGTAGCTAGCTTAAAATATTTACTACGCGTGCGCATTAGCGCAGCACTTAGAAATAGACACAGAACTTTAAAAAACGTCATTGTGAATCCAGTCCTATCAGTTTTCTATTTCTCATTTAGAGTATTCAAATTAAAATCAAATAAAATACATGCTAAACCTACATTAGTGAAACAGATCAATCCTACACAGACACAAACCTACAGCGCAAAAACGATGTATGAATCTAGCAACAGACTGAGTGATATGCACAGCCCTGGATAATCGTTTCATCTGATCACCTGAAGGATGACGCGATCCGTCCTAGTTTCCAGCTGCCGACAGGACACTCAGGAGGATATATTCTTATAGGCCTTCACCCGCCACGTGATTCCGCATGAGCAGGAAAACTATCCAGCTCCTTGTATTAATGAACTGAAGACGTGTAGCTCCACCATGAAATATTGAGAACAGAGCATTGCCAAAAATGAGGAAACGTTGCCCTCAAGTGTTCCAAAGTGAAATAGCACCCACTTATGTCAGAAAAAGGCATTTATACATCACAGGAGAAAAATGTCTGCGCTTCAATAATAAATCTGCAAATAAGTCCAATGGCTTCTAAGCCGTGATAAATCTGTCATTCTGCTGATGTGTTGCTGCAAGCAAGTGACAAATCATTGCATGACTCTCAATTTAACTTATTTAAAAGTGTTAAATGGGATTGTGTGGCTTATTTAATTTCCAAGAGAATTTGGAGCTCAGGGTAAAAAAAAACCCATTGATTGTCCCATCCACAAGATAATGTGGAATGACAGCAGATTTTTAGCGGTTTGTGGAAAGAGAGCCCGATAGTCTTACCTGGACACAATGCTGGAGCCGTTGTACAGATCGCTGGCGTAGGAGAGCGTGGCTAGAGGGCGCACAGAGTTGTAGCGGGTAAACTTGGACAGGCACTCCTGAAACTCGTCCAGCTGACTCACCGTCCGGCTATCGTCTGTTCAGAGGAAAAGAAGATCAATCATAAGGAGACATCTCGCATCGCAACACACACACACAGACACACACACACACAGACACACACACACAGACACACACACACAGACACACACACACAGACACACACACACACACACAGACACACACACACACACAGAGACACACAGAGACACACACACACACACACACACACACCACTTAAACTGGTCATTCGCTGGTAAACGAAACAATGGGGGAGAGGCTTATTCAATTCAAACCGGGCATGGCTATGTGCACCTATTAAGGTAACCATGGTGAGCAGCAACTTATGGAGCACTTTCGGCCCAAGGTTACCATCCATATTGCCCCATTAGCCACTTCTCATTTAAGCGTTACGCAATGGAAAACCACCCATTGTTCAGACGGTCACAGCTCACCCACTGTCTGTTCCCATCACTGAACTGTACTGGTGTAGCCAGGAATCTATGCCACAAAGGGACAGCACTGGCTGGGGGAGCGGCTGCACAGGCTGCACACACACAACCCCTCACTGCTGCTTCAGGAACGTTTGTAGGTGGTTCCCATAGGTCTCAACTGTCCGACACTTTCCATGTATCTTTAATTGGTATTGCAAACCTTACTCTCAGGCTCACACTCCTTCTTATAGTATGGAGTCCATATTAAAAGATGCTCAGGTGGCAAATCTACTTTCTTAAAAATTTTACTTGAGTTTTGGTTTATCTCCATTAACAAAAAGCTATTATACAATGAAACGTCCATTCTTCAGCCTCCGGAAGGCTTTGCTTCGCTTCATCTTTCATACTCTCTCCTCTTACAAATAAGGTAAAGAACCTTATCCAGAGCTAAGGGCAAGTTACGTACATTAGCCTCTGGTGTGGTATCCAACAATCCACACACAGAACAGGTCGCTCACACTACACATGGTGGAGAACAGGGCAATCCCTCTACTCTCCTACACATGCAAAAGAACACAGCACCCCCTGTGTGAGCGAGAGAGCGAGAGTGCATGAGCACGAGAGAGAGAGAGAGGGAATGTGTGAGCCAGAGAGAGAGAGAGGGAATGTGTGAGCCAGAGAGAGAGAGAGGGAATGTGTGAGCCAGAGAGCGAGCGAGAGCGCGTGAGCCAGAGAGCGAGCGAGAGAGCGAGAGCGCGTGAGCCAGAGAGAGAGAGAGAGAGAGCGAGAGCGTGTGAGCCAGAGAGAGAGAGAGAGAGAGAGAGAGAGCGAGAGCGTGTGAGCCAGAGAGAGAGAGAGAGAGCGAGAGCGTGTGAGCCAGAGAGAGAGAGAGAGAGCGAGAGCGTGTGAGCCAGAGAGAGAGAGAGAGAGCGAGAGCGTGTGAGCCAGAGAGAGAGAGAGAGAGCGTGTGAGCCAGAGAGAGAGAGAGAGAGCGAGAGCGTGTGAGCCAGAGAGAGAGAGAGAGAGCGTGTGAGCCAGAGAGAGAGAGAGAGAGCGAGAGCGTGTGAGCCAGAGAGAGAGAGCGAGAGCGTGTGAGCCACAGAGAGAGAGCGAGAGCGTGTGAGCGAGAGAGAGAGAGCGAGAGCGTGTGAGCGAGAGAGAGAGCGAGAGCGTGTGAGCGAGAGAGAGAGAGAGAGCGTGTGAGCGAGAGCGAGCAAGAGCGTGTGAGCCTGAGAGAGAGGGGGGGCGAGAGCGTGAACGAGAGAGTGAGCATGAGAGAGAACAATCGTGTATATAATTTAATGTATTTTTTTTATTTTTATTGTTTTTTACTGGAGGCTCCTGCTTTCAGTTTTGTCATGACCTCACCACCCCTCATGTAAAACATATGCACCTCTGCTGCACCTCTATTATGCACAAACATGTTCCATTACAAGCATAGGGGAGGAGAGGGGAAATAGATCTGCCTGTGTATGTGCACTGCACCTGTTAGCTGTGATATCTAATGCCATGATCACATCCATAAATCTCTAACTATTACAGCAAATGTTCCCGTAGTTCAAAAGGCAGCTATGTTCTTCATAGGCTGCACAAGCAGATGTTCGGCCAGTGGCAGCTTTATAACAGACTGTTTATCATTCAGCTGTACGAGCAAAGCAAGCGAAAACAAAAAGGTGGCCAGGAGGAAATATTAGAACACATTGGTGCTACAAAGATAAAATGAATAAAAATAAACACAGATTTTTGTGCCAGGGTTACCTGTGTGACAGGGATGTATAGTCTCTATTCTCTTGTCTACTTCCTGATTATTACCTAAGGCACTGGTTGTGAGACTACAAGTCCCACAGTGCTTTGGTAGGTATGGGCTATAGCTATGCAGCTAGAGCATACTGGAAGATGTAGTTTCACAACAGCTGGATTGCCAAATAAAGTTACATGGAGCAATAAAGTTTATAACGTAATGAAGTCATTTTCTTGCACAATAAACACTTTCCTCCAGCAAGGGTCAGTCTTCTATTGACTACGATTAGTCACTGTTTTAGCAATATCTACTCCAAAGTTTGGCCCAGATCCAGACATAAGTTCCCTTCAAGTACGATGGTGCAGGGTAGTTACACAATTGTAAGCATAATGCATTTTCTAAGTTTTCTAATTTGCATATTTTTTTCACACGGATTTTTCGGTCCCGATTCAATTCAGTTTATTTTTTTGGTCTATTGCGCGTATTTTTCTGTCCCTATTTAAATGCATTGCAAGTGCGAATTTTTTGCGATTCAATTGCGTTACACGCGTTAAAATTTGCGCGTTATTTTGCATCATTTTTTTTATATGTTATACGCCCGGTTCTCTGAAAACAGGTCACTATGAGCAGAAAGGCTGGTGGCTTATCATATATTTGCAAATATGTGTAACGGGAGTTTCTGTATTTTATTTTACAGATACAATGGTACAGACTGTGACTGGTTGATGGCAGTGTTACTGGGCATTTTCTTTCCTCCTTTCTGTTAAAGCAGATAAGCAGTTTACCCTTTAGGCACCTGTTTGCATTAACCTATAATTGATTGGAGCAACAACCATTTTGTGTACATAATCCTTTAAACAAGCACCTTCATGCTGCAATATTAAGTAGACAGAAAGCTTGTGTGATGCCAACAGTGTAAATATGGTAAAAGGGAGATAATACAGTACTATCTCCTGCCTCCAATAAGGGCGACGACAAAGGAAAAAACACAGCATGGAGTGTGCGACAGCAGCAGATAGAAGTCACTGTCTCTGAGCCTATATCATCAGCCATACTTCAGATAAACCTTTTTACATAAAACGTTTAGATCCATATCCGCGAATTATGGACACTTCACTGGATTTTTATGCAGAAAAAGTTAATTTTATGTGATAATTCTACTTTAAGCGTCTCATTTGAGAAAGATCGATATGAGAACAGGGCAAAGGCTTCAATGCCTGCAGTAAATGAACTTGGCAGATCGTCCTAGACGTCTGGAGAAGCACAGTCGCATACGGAAAGTCCTGGCCTCGCTCCTACCTGACACGCGAGCCATCCTTGTAGAGAAGTAGCACTGCTCCAAGTCTTCAAAGTGTGCGGTGAGGCGTTTCCGACGAGACGCCAGAGTGCTGTTATACCATGGCTGCTTCTTTGTCTGGATGGAAGAGGAGCAGAGGAGAGGATTACATGAATTATTTTATTTACTGTCATTGTATAGATGGTAGCACAGGCTGGCAACCAATGCTAATAAGGTCTATAGTAAGCACTGTGTCCACACTTACAGGCACACTAAGCGGGTTTGGTTTCTGGTTATTACAGAAGGTGTGACAGCCAGTGACATCACAGGGACACAGCGCAATGTCCTGCCTCCTGCATTAGGTCTTACTTGTGTACAACACTGCATTCTCATAAGTACTGACTGTGCAACACAATGGCTGAATTCACAGGTAACTGGAGAACTCTATACTGGGAGCAAAGACCCTCTCTCACATATATAAGCTGTATTTACATGTGATGAGGAGTATATTATTTTTAATATAATGAAAAATTGCTCACATATTAAGGAAGAAAGTCCTCGGTTATCCAAGCTGCAGCTTTACATTACTTACAGGTGTATTTATCATTTGTCCCATAACCTGAGAGGTCAGACGCTAAAGTCATCTGTACTAATGGGTTGTAAGTTCAAGCCCAAGTATAGGTGAAGTTTATCATTAAAAAGTAAATAGAACCAGCGGCAGGCGAGAGCGTGCAGGGATCGGCGGCCACAGGCGAGAGCGTGCAGGGCTAAGCAGCGGCAGGCGAGACTGTGCAGGGCTAAATATGCCTTCACAATTGACATGACACGATGATCTAGACAATACTATTTCATATTTTCAACCGCCTCAATTATTTGTTGAGAAATAAGAAATAGTTACAAAAATAAATCTTACAAAAAACTGGAAGAAGGGCTGCAGATTCAGCTGGGGTAAAACTTATTCTAGCGATCGTTACAATTATTGACAAAGAACATTCAGTCACCCTTAGTCCAACAAAACACAAATAAACAGGAGGAATCATTAGAATTGCTTTCAGAATGTCATCTGGTCCCATTCACCGCGTGTGATCGCGTTTTCCAGCTCTCTGACTGATATCGGCTTTTCTCCTAAAACCCATGCACTATACAGGCCGGATTCATTCGGAGGCTGAAGAGCCGCTCTCATCCAATTTCACCTTAAAACACGAGCAGACCTGTCCTTTCACTCCTATTATTTCTCCGATCAGATAATCTTCAAATACCGGGATACATTTTTTTTCTGCCGTCTTAAGGTTGAAAGACTACATTTCGGGAATGAACACTGGCATGAATGTATCATGCGCTTAATGTACTTTGACTCAAATATGTTCCAAGCGTTCAAGAAGAATTTGTCAGTTCTTCAAACGCTTGACACCATGTTGTTTGGCATTGCTGAAATGTTTCAGTAAACTGCAACGAAGGTAGATGTCACTGTGCATCACCCAATACCCGTCTACAGGCTGTTAACACCAGCAGGCATTTCAAATGCAGTTTATGAAATCAGTGCTCTGTGTGGTCATCTATGACAATGTCCTACAAGCCACAGACATGCTTTATTAAATAAATGTAAAAAATACATGATATTGTC
>WWET01000031.1:815901-832367 GCA_011038615.1 Limnodynastes dumerilii
GGGTATATAGGATAGATACAGGGGGAGAAAAGAGGGTATATAGGATAGATACAGGGGGAGAAAAGTGGGTATATAGGATAGATACAGGGGGAGAAAAGTGGGTATATAGGATAGATACAGGGGGAGAAAAGTGGGTATATAGGATAGATACAGGGGGAGAAAAGTGGGTATATAGGATAGATACAGGGGGAGAAAAGTGGGTATATAGGATAGATACAGGGGGAGAAAAGTGGGTATATAGGATAGATACAGGGGGAGAAAAGTGGGTATATAGGATAGATACAGGGGGAGAAAAGTGGGTATATAGGATAGATACAGGGGGAGAAAAGTGGGTATATAGGATAGATACAGGGGGAGAAAAGTGGGTATATAGGATAGATACAGGGGGAGAAAAGTGGGTATATAGGATAGATACAGGGGGAGAAAAGAGGGTATATAGGATAGATACAGGGGGAGAAAAGTGGGTATATAGGATAGATACAGGGGGAGAAAAGGTGGTATATAGGATAGATACAGGAGGAGAAAAGGGGGTATATAGGACAGATACAGGGGGAGAAAAGGGGGGGTATAGGATAGATAGAGGGGGAGAAAAGGGGGGTATATAGGATAGATACAGGAGGAGACAAGGGGGTAAAATGGGTTGTACAAACTCTCCCTTCTAAAAATTACTTGGTGTTTGCTGTAAATGGAGTTACTATGGCACTGGTGGGTGGTAAGGAGATTTCACCATCAACAAAGATACAAAACTGGGCGGCAGGTATTAAAAGACTGAAAACCCCTGATCTACATAAAAAAATAAACAGCTATTATTACTACAACTTGCCTGGAGGTGTCAATTCACTAACATACACCCAGTTGCCAAACAACTAGTATATGCCCTTTAAATGTTATTGAGAAACGTGGACTGCCAGAAACTGTACTTTGACTTCTGCTCTTTTATGAAGTCATTATAAATATATCAGTGCCGAAGAATGGTAATGGGATTGCTTTTCTCTGCCAATCACGTAGTTGGTTTAAAGCACATTAGGCTGGAATGTCAGTCAAAAAGTATACAGGGGACCAGATTCACACCTAAAAAGCTTCTGCTTCTTAAGTGCAGAGAATTAGGAAATGACCTACTATGCATGTGTAATAGGTCATTTATGCAATCTATGTACCACCGCTATGTAGATTGAGTACTTGAAATGTCTTGCAATGCTGTGCTCCTTGCTGAATAAGACCCTGTGATAAATATTGCAAGTTTAGAAACGCTTTATTTTTCAAGCCTCATAGAAATGCTCTATTTATGAAATTTAGACTTTTGTCACTAAAGGGTGATGTAAACATTGTTTATGTTAATGGAACCTTATAAATAATAAAACAACCAATTAAAAAGAAAAGACAAGACTGCCACCTACAGGTTACAGAAAGCAATGTCAATTAACAGTAAACTAAAAGATGTTTACTAGAGTGAAACCGATATCAAAGCATTGCAAGTAGTATAATCTCTCAGAAGATTTTTGTTTGCAAAGTACCAGATATGTCTACTGATAAATACAAGAAAAAAAAATACAATGCTTAAATACATGTTAGCACAATCCTATATAATCTTTAGACCAGCTGCTCCATTTAGAATGACAAATTGCTTCAAACAGAACAAAACCAGAAGAAAGGAGCACTTGAAAAATAGAAATATTGCTTTTATTAAGATAATATATTCCATTATATATCAATTCATGAACAGTTCACCAGATGGGACGAGGTTTGCGGCTTAGAACGGCTGTTTTGCGACAAAACAGTAAAGTGGCGATGGTAACGTTGTCGTGAGATAGCTGAAAGAAGAAAACGTTCTGACAGCGCCCGGAAGATTTTTCAAAAACTCAAAATGTGACAGGTAAGTTAACCCTCCACATGCCGCAGCCTAACCTTAAACCTCCCTGTCCTGCAGCCTAACCTTAAACCCCCCTGTCCTGCAGCCTAACCTTAAACCTCCCTGTCCTGCAGCCTATCCTCAACCCTAACTCCTTACTAGAACGGGTACCTTTTCGAAAATTGGGCCATTTGAAATAGTACCTGATCCGGAATGTAGATATTAATTTATAAAAGGTAATCAGGAATGGTGCAGCTGAAATTAAGTTTTCGGCTGCTTCATTATCGAAAATCGGCCCTTTGTGCTAACAACTGTGTCCCGACAATCAGAACATCAGACCGGCAAACCACATCCTTAACAAGCACCAAAAAGTTTCAGAACCAGAAACAAATATATGGCTGTTCTTTTATCAGTCCAACCCACACATTAGACATGGCTACATGGATAATCTATTATCCTGGTCACTATGCACGGCTGTGTGTGGACTTATGATGGGCACAGCACAGAGGTCATTGGGACTGCTTGAAAATCTGGTGTTTTCCAATATCTTCGTTGCAGCTCCCTGCTACAGAACTACATAAATAGCACTTTTTAGGGTTTACTAATGCACTCTGCTATTTTTATTTAAAAGCAATGCCTCGCCTCTACTTTCCTTTTAAAATACAAGTAAAACAGTCAAAAATACAGTAAGACTGACAAATAAATTGGGATATATCGCAGATCAGAAACAAAACAAGAATCCTTCCATTTAAAAGTCCTGTGTAAGTTATAGACTGTCATGTAGCACAAAAGAGCTTTATAACACGTCTGTTAGACTCGTGCAGGGTGTATACAATATAACAAAACATTTAGCTGGTTCCATAAATGAAATGTAGTGATTTAGCATATTATAAATATTAAAGGAAATATGTGGCACTTTTGATGGTTAGGGCTGCACAATTCTAGCTTAGGCTGTTTAAATAGTAATGGTATTTTATGGTACAATGGACTTACCTGCGAGTTCCCGCTGAAGCCAGGTGGTTGGCTGTACTCCGTTGAGTCAATCATGCTACTGTAGAAAGAAAAAACAAACTACATTTAACACTACCACCATCTTGATTTAGAAGGTTAATGGAGCTCCAGATTTTCTAATGGAGCTCCAGATTTTCTAATGGAGCTCATGGGTAAAGCAATTAACGTTCCGGCAGTCGCTATTTCAACAGTGTTACTTCAGACACCAGAATGATGACTGTATCATTGCCGACAGGTTCCGAATTTAGAAAAAAAATACAGAAAGTTACAAATTCAACAACCCGACAATTACTTTCCCCATTACTTGCACTGACTTTTACTATCCCTGGTACCTGCTAACGTGTCGCGGTAAGGACATTTTAGTGCTGGCAATCAGCTTATAGGAACAGCAAACCACACTCGGCCATGGGTATGAATATTCTACAGCAGTGTCCTTCCCTATTTCAAATGCTGCAGTTCAGATTAATTTAGCCTGATCCATTCCAGATTGGAGTATGAGCCGCTCCTCTACTATGCACCTCAGAGCAACACAAAGAAATGTCTCAGATGGGCCTGGTCATTGCTCAAACCCTGCTCTGTGCTACTAAGGTCTGACATTTTTTTCTTACATAGCAGAAAGGTTGTGAAAAGCATTGCGGATATAGATATAGATATATATATATATAATTGGGGTAGATAGACAGATAGACCGACAGGTAGACAGACTGCACTGCTCAATGCCCACATCAGTATTTTATTGTTACGTTTCAAGAGCTGTTATACCCATTATACCACCCCCTTTTTTTTTCCCCCTGTATCGTGCCAAACAATCCAATGCCCAGAGGAATAGTCACAGGCAAGGTTTTATTATAAACCAGTTACTGGCTGGCTAAGTTCCCAAACGACTCGCCAGTGCTCAGTTTTTGGTGTATTATAGGTGTTACAAGAGCCAACAGTCTTATATCGTTTACAGATTGTGATTCAGATCCTGACAAGGAAATGGGTCCAACTAGTAAAGTGCAATAAACAAAAACACTAAGAAACTAAATTGATTGCACATGAGAAACACTAAAACGTATGGTACAACTCTGAACGTACTTCTGAAACTACCATCAACAACGTAACTATGGACGAAGAGGCGTGCCAGACATATACGGCACCCGTAACAACGGTTCGGAGGCGGGGTGAGGCATTTAAATTATACAGTATGGGCGCGCTTAGGTGCGTAACTACGTTCAGCCATTACGACAGACAGCAGTTACGCTTGAAAAGTTAAGGTAGGGTTTGGTAAGTGTAAAACGGTAAAAATACTTAAGACGGAGGGGAGTGTAAAGTAATTAGAAAAGCGTAAATACGCTACATGTTGAAACGTAAACCGATCGTAGGTCTGGATCTGGCCCTATGTTTCTATGTTGTAGTGGTCATCACCATTGCAGACCTCCTGTCACTGATAAGAATGATGAATGTAATGTTAGAGCAGGGTTTCCCATACTCTATTCTCAGCAGCCCTAACACTGTGATTTCCAGGTCTCTTCACAGAATCTTATGTGATATAATAAGAAGCACCTGACTGAAAGTCGCATATGACTAGAGGGAATCTTATAAACAGAAACAACTTACCCACCGGGGAGAAATAAGACAAACATGACCAATCAGGGTATTCTTATAAAGAGTAGCAACTGACCAACCAGGGGAATCTTAAAGAGTAGCAACTGACCAACCAGAGGAATCTTAAAGAGTAGCAACTGACCAACCAGGGGACTCTCAAAGAGTAGCAACTGACCAACCAGGGGAATCTCAAAGAGCAGCAACTGACCAACCAGGGCAATCTCAGAGTAGCAACTGACCAACCAGGGCAATCTCAGAGTAGCAACTGACCAACCAGGACAATCTCAGAGTAGCAACTGACCAACCAGGGCAATCTCAGAGTAGCAACTGACCAAATGGGAAGAATCTCAAAGATCAGCACCTAGAACATGACCTACTGGGGGCAATCTTATGAAGAGTAGTACCTAACTAGACCAGAGGGGGATCTTTTATAATGTGTCTGTCAGCAATAAACACACCTGTGCTCCAGCAAGTAGACATGGAAAACATGCAAAGTTTGGGGCTTCTGAGGACCAAGTGTTGGAAACAACATGTCAGAGGTTTACAAAACAGGTTTGCTGTACTAGAGGTCAACTTCTCATTGTGTCAAGCTGTCATCCCCTCTGCTACATGGCAGCCATGACCTACACCACTGACACAAAGAGGATAGCAGAAGTCTTGTCTGTACTTGAACCAAAGCAGAGAGCGGTGCACTTTACTCTCAATCTAAGTGAGTCACAAGTACATAGCTGTTCTCCGTCTCTTAAGTCAATAGGAATGGAGTGCTAGCATAGTGAGCCGCATGTAAGCAAAACACAGAAGAAAAATAAAATAAAATAAGATGATGAAAGATCTAACAGCAGATAAGCTGACAGTCCTCATGCTCTGTACTAGGAAAGATAGCGTTCCTTCAGCTGTGAAAAATATAAAGGCACAATTGGCTACTTCTTTACAGTCGTGCCAGCAAACGTCATTTATAAAGCTACATCTTGGGAGTATAAATCACCACAAGCTTCCCTTTCACAATACCCCTCCGCCAGCACAGCACGCGTCGTAGCAGCAATTCTGCTTTGCAGACCAGAAACATATAGACAAAAACACAGGATATTTAAAGGGATTGATTTAAAACTCGACACCTTAATTTATCTGGCAGAGCCACGATGTTCTGTACACATGAGCGGGATCAAGACGAACAAGTGATTCTACTGTCAGAACGCAGGTTCCTGCATTGATTTAGAGTCATTACAAATTAGTTCATCTGTGTCAACAAACAAAGAAGAGTCACCTTCAGCACCCCAGGTGAGGCTGAAACACACATCCCAAGACGCCAATCATTACAAACACAGCTCGACTGATGAAGCCGGCAACAGAGCATAATGAAAGATGTGCTTCAGCTACAGCAGAAGTGCCAGCATTTGCTACTACTCTACCCCACAAGTCAAGAGTCACACAGACGAACAGCCGAGTTTCCAGCAAACCATTAATTATCCAGAGACTTGAGATTGAGCAGCTAACATTCAGATACAGCACAGTCACGTTATGTCGTGTAGTATCCAGCGGCATGACAAGGATCCAGCCCATAGGGTCACAGCGGTATTGTGCAAAGACTTGAATTGGTCTAAGGCAGTCGCATCAGTTATAGGCTTCAGTAGTGTTATGCAAAGGAAGTGGCTTCCCCTTGCATGTACAGGAGATTGGAAGTGGGGGGTACAGAATCAGGTGTGGATCCAGTCCACCCTGATTAAAATAAGCAACTAAAATAACCAGCACCACACTACGGAACCCATCTAGAGTTGGGCATATCCACAAAAAAAAAAAAAAAATACTTTTACATACGTTTGGTCACAAAATGCACTTTATTATGTAACCACAAAAATAGATAAGGTATCAAAGTCCTCTTATGTTATGCAAAATGTTTACTGGAATGATCATGAATTAAAAAAAATAGACATTTATCAATAAAGCCTGAATCCCTACCTGTGTGATGGAGAAGGGGCCTCAAACTGTGGGACGGTGCTATCCTCACTGCGCGGAGAGTATAACCCGCTCATCTCCTACAAGAGACCAAGATACAACATGAAGGGAAAACAAAGCATTTACAATCCTGGACAGTGTTACATTAGAGAAAACACGCAGCATGCATAGAGAACAAGAATCAGGTCTTTATTACATTGCAGATATTCTTTGAGCAGTAAATAGATCAAATTATAGAAATCAGGCAGCCATTTTGCCTTAAAAATAATACAGTTTAGGTGAGGATTCTCTCGCTGGTTCGGATCCAGATTTAAGAGTTGTGGCCATTTTCTGTAGGCATGTGCAAAAAAGGCCACATTCAGCACGTGTGCAATACCGCCTTCCAGCATAGATCAGGATCCCAATATTCAGACGCCCATGCTGGAAGACACGTGTTGGAAGTTGTTCCAACGCCAGGGCGGAACGAGGCGGCACGCTTAAAGCACGTCCGCATGGTGGAAAGGGGGAAGGTTGCGCGTCTTACGTTCGATCCTCATTTAGGCACCAGCCCCATTCTGCATGGAGTCATGGCATAAATGTTAAGGTGGGGTCCTGGTTATGGAAAGTGCTTAGGTGTGTGTGTGGGGGGGGGGGTCCCCTCCCCTTAAGCTAATTAAGATCGCTGTGCGGCCCTATAGCGGACCTCTGCAGTCGTTGCGTTGCAGGGTCTGCTAGCTGCTTACTATTAAATTAGGATCCAGCTCTATGACAGAAATGGTTAATTTCTGTATATAACCATATAGTAGATAACTGAAGTATGTACAGTAGAATCTACTGTAATAGATACCAATCATGACCATTAGAAAAACATCACGTGTAACGGAACTCAGCACTGGTTACTGTGAAGTATTATACTTCATACACTTTTTATATTAAAGTATAGCTACAATCCACCCACCTGCCTTTCCAATACACATACACGGGATAAACTACAGTGTTATTTATGTATGTTTAACAAAAGTCAGATGGGAGGTTTTAGGGCATAAAGTACAAAGTTACTAAACTACTCTCTGCTAATCTTTCCCTTCAGGTGAGTTTGGCAGTTCCTACATATGAAAGAGAAGAGAAATGTAATAACTTCTTCTCAGAAACTCATTTGGCTTCTCCGCTGCCTGGACAGTGACAGACAGCGCACAGAATATGCACAGCTCAGGCCACCCGAGTCTCAGAGGCAGATGTTCCTGGAGTGATTGCCAGAAGCACCCAGCAGCAGACACCTTTAATCAAGTCTCTCACCTCCACACGCTTTATGTCCTCCTCCACCACACTCAGCTCTTTCTGGATCTGCTCCAATTGCTGGGGGGTCAAGAAAGGAAGAGACATGAAATAGAAGCGTTATAACCTTGTTTCTCATCATCCACAGGGAACATGTAATGAAGGAGCGTGGTGTAAGAGCATGTGTTTGGATTCGGTGTACAGCATTTACTGGTAACACTCACTTTAGTCACCAACAAGATAAACACAATTCAAACCTCAGATAAAATACTAATAACTGATTGTTTTCATCATCAATGCATTTAATAAAAGGTTAATCGTTCGGAAGGGAAGATGGTGCAGATTACATTAATGGAAGGGAAAGGTATGTACCCTCTGTACTATCCAGACCTCCATGCTAAGCACCCTCTGTACTATCCAGACTTCCATGCTAAGCACCCTCTGTACAATCCAGACCTCCATGCTAAGTATCCTCTGTACTATCCAGACTTCCATGCTAAGCACCCTCTGTACTATCCAGACTTCCATGCTAAGCACCCTCTATGCCACTATGCTTGGCATCTGAAGTCTGGATTCGGTCCACTGTGATTACCAGATTAGTAATCCAACGACAGCGGTCACAATGTGTACTCCCACTCCTGCAGGCCTCAGATCTCCTCCTCTCTCAAGAGGTAGCACAAATGAGTGCATTTAATACACTGCTCTCTCCCCCATGCAGGTTCAGAGAAATAAAAGACGTGACCATAATGTACAACTCAGACAGATTCTATTTAATAACCAACTCCCCTTCCTTCCTTCCCCCAAACCAGGCCAGGCACCCCAGCCATTCTGCTAAGAGGGAGAGCAGCAATTACCATGTACACGTCAATGTCCTGTGAATCCCTGTGTTCTGAGTACACATTTAATCTGCATAATAAATGTTCGGAATGACATTGGATTTTATCAGAGCAGACACCTTATAGAGAGCGGTGGCGCACTTTCAGGTATTACAGTGAACTGTAACTACTGCAAATGATACCAAAGCCAAAACCGTGGAGGTAACCTGGCTACTCACCATAACACTGTACAATCAATTATCAACTGATCGCACAATCATATAGTGTGTCATGTACTGATTTTTGGAATTGGTCCAATCATCCAATTATCAGGCGATTGGATGGGCCATGTGGCTCTTATCTTCCGTCAGTTTCTAATCGCTGGACTCTGTAGACAAATTTTGTAAACAAAGATGCTTCTAAAACGATTGAGTCCCATCACATCTTCTGCAATTCCCACAATATACCAGCAGCAAGGTAACAGTAACCTATAGCGTGCAAGTGTTTTTCAACTACTGGGACCCTGCACCTCAACCTCCTGGTCGGAACTTCCCCCATCTGTCCGATATGGCATTCCGTAAGTGCCCTTGATAGCAGAGCCTGTAATGGTCACATCTGCTGTACCCCCTGTGAAGACCATAGGCAGCCTGTAAGCACAGTGTTGGTAGGTATAGAAGAGATTAAAACCTCTGTGTTTATAAAGCAGGGGAATATTGTTGAAGACAAGCAGCCTGATCGGTCACAGCAGGAAGCAGATACAAGAACCTTTCATCAGATACTTCTTGTTGTGACTGAGAAACACTGCACAGTATGGCCAGCTATACACTTGATAACTGCATTATTCAGAATGTCTGATGGACCAACTCTATTAGATGAATCTGTCACCTCATCGCCCCATTGTAGATTCTATAGCATGGTATGTATGCACTATGCAATGTTTCCAGTGGTTGGAGCATGGTTGGTCATTGGGAATATTGCACTGTGTGTAGCCAAAAATAGCATGGTGCCGTATCTTCACTGTCACTCAAACAGGACCTGTAGAGAGCCAGATTGTTGCCTGTGTCTGGGTACCCAGAATAAGGGCTTTAATTTATTTCAGCTAATAACTATACAGTGAGTTACGCAGAAATCAAATTTAAAAAAAATATATTTTAGCAGGGGTACAATGACTAAGGTATTAAATTCGACAACCTGGCATTTACTCACTCCTGTACCAAATTTGACGGTCCCTGGTACCTCTGCTGTCAGTATGGGTAAAATGGGAATTAGAATTAAGGATTAGACTTAGTTTCAGGATTATTGTAAGGCTGAATAAACAAGTAAGCATTTCAATATTTTATCAGTCAGGTGTCACTTTAACGACCGTCTGATAAAAAAAAATGCCGATCAGTCGACCTTGTCTGCATTTTAGTGTCGGTGTTTAGTCCATCAGAAAGGCCAACCACACCAGCACACACTAATTTGTTATGGCCTCAAACACGTTGAGTCGGATCCAGACCCCTGCATGCTTCTGCAAAGAGGGGAGTGCACGCCCCGTCACTTCCTTAGACACAGGTCCAGAACCCTATTTTAACTTCTATGCAAGGATCGCAAGCTGCTCCCCACCCCTTCATTTGCATGCCTATCCCCGCGATTCGCCACGCGTAAGAGAGGGTTCCCCTTCATCGGAATTTCTAACGTACGGAACAGAGTTTCATTCTTTAGAAGGCACGCTTGCTTAACATTTGGTGCGTGCTCGTTATTGTCAGGGGATTTACGCAAATGAATGGCAACACGTAGGGTAGGTTTTACTGTTCCTATTTTTTTTTTTATCCCATTTCAGGTCATAAACTGTAAAAGTTCAGGAGGAGAGCACTATGCAAGCAAATAATAAATGCAGATTAAGAGTCTTGACGTACAACAGTAAATATGTGTATAAAAGAAGTCACAGGAGTACACGAGTTTTTAAAAGTAATTAGAAATCTGAAACAGAAACGAATAACAGAAAGAAAACTGTGTTTATTCTCCACGACCCCCAGCCACCCATTTCACCTCATTTGTTACCAGAACGCACCAAGGAATCCTGGGCCGTGACACGTTAGAGAGAGCCAACACATATCATGCGTACAATTGGGCTTTCTTGGAAGAGGGAAAACGCAAGAGGTCCAAGGGTTAAATGAGTTAACTGACAAATCCTGGACGGTGTCCTATCTTACTAGAAAGGAATAAGCATCCTAGAAGCCAAAGCTGGAAACCCAAACAGACTCAAGGCTTTTTCCAGAAAGTTGGAATACGAGGTAGAAACAAAATTGAAATAAATAAAGTAAGAAGCTCCATTTAGGAAGATTAGCGCAATGTTTATCTTCAGGGGTGTTGAGGGAGTTTCTTTAGGTTGTTTTCCTGCCAATGTAAATATCATTTCAACTCGGTCATTTGTTTTTAATTATTCTTGACCAAAACATAAGAAATATATGAAGCTGAAAAGGGGACAGGAAAAGCTGGAAGGACAGAGGCAGCGTGTTATGCAATTTGTTACTCTGTCAGAGACGCGAGACACCGAGCATCTGTTTAGCGTCTCTCGACCCCATCAGAAAATAATACCACAACCTTCGTCACACCGCTGGACCAATTGCAAGCCATTAACACACTGAGAAACGTGACAGGACAATCATCGTTACTTTCTGAAACCATCTGTAAAATAACAAACAAGTCCACTGTATATTAAATTATCTAGTATTCGGGTTTGAGTACAACCTCCACTATATTCCATTCATGATAGTCACCTTGCCTAACCCTACTGACCCCAAAACGAGTGGTTCTGGTGGATTGGAGCGCACAGACATCTGGTGTGCATAGAGCCCACTCCAAAGAGTGCAGTGGTGCAAAATAGGAGTACAGACAGCAACCAGGTATAACGGCTCCCCTTTCATCCCAGCAACTGACCAATACAATGTTTACCAGCTGTTCTCTACCCTAAATAATTGCTCTATTGCTGTTTGGGACCTGATCCAGACTTAAGTGTGATTTCCACGCGCATGGAGTTGCTAAAGTCTACACTCAAAAGGCTAAAAACACTCCCATGACAATGTCCTTTCGCATGCACCGACATACGGACGTACCTAACCCCCCACTGCATATAATGTATGGAGGACCATCACACCCGTGTCATGTACAGCCGGGGCTCAACAAACGCCATGGCTTCGAGAAATTTAGACCTGGCGTTTGGGTTGAGGTAGAGGAGCGACCACATGTAATTCATCCACATGACGACAAAGGAGAATACTTTATGAAGCTGGATCCTCTCTGAATCCCCCTTGCATGCAATAGCAGGACCCTAGCTTAAAATTTCTGCAACACCCCATGTGAAATGGGGACAGTGCGGAAGTCTGGATAGTATGCAAGGCCTGAAGCCAGCTCTTATTGTACTATTTACAAGCCTCCCAGTTCCCACAAAGCTGGAGCACTTCAGTTTACAGAAACGTCTCGCATCGCTGTCAGGTTTTTAATCATTTAATCAGATTTATTAATTCAAATTCGTCCTGAAAAAGCGACGCCTGTTCACGCACCACAATTCCCAAGGGATCAGAAAACATGCCCTGGTAGGAAGTCTCGATGGGGTCCTCTCTATGTTTAATCTGTAAATTAGAATGGTGCTGGTAAAGATCACCTCTCAGCTTTTGTTTGCACATTTTAAGTCTCACGCAATACCCTGAATTGGATTAGTGCGCTGGCTGTCAGACTGGGGAAAAGCCATTTGTGCACCAGTGTAAGATCGGGTGTGCGAGTGGATTTTTTTTCTCTCCATGCCTTTGCCAGGTTGGTGATCTATTGAAGGACGGTGCTGAGAACTATAACGGGCAAATGGTTTTTAGGAGTAATACAATCGTTGCGTCTAATTTTACTAAAACCTAGAAGCCACCAACAATGAAATCTATCTGTAGCGTTCAGACGCCAAAGACCCTTGCAGGTTATTCTCCATTTTGTGTTCTATTTACAGCCAGGGGTCAGTTGTCCCATGTAACAATAAAAGGCTGTGACATTTTCAGGCACATATGATTCCTGTATCGGTATAATGTCCCTTGTTGTGACATTTAGGATTGTATTACAGGCACTATGTGGACTGGAACTGCTCTCATGCCCTCTTTTTTTTACAATAAGCTCCTGTGTGTACAAATGTATAATCTAAAAACACATCACTGTAAAGCAAAACGTATTTCATTGCATGAATCCTCTGTAAAACACAGCAAACAGGAGGACTGAGAGACTAACAGGCGTCTCCTAATGATAAAGAGCGGTCTGCATTGAGCATTAGGGTCATCTCACCTCTCTCTTATTCCTTCGAGCAACTTTCAAGAACTCCATAAGGATCTGAACTTGAGCAGCATGTGACTCCTGCAAAGAAAACACAAACCTTTAATGAATAAACCACATTTCACAGATTTAACAGAAAACAATATTTAATTAAGTGCACGGAATGCCTAGTAAATAGACAGTATACACGACATAGCCATATGAACCAGACAGCCAGTGAGAGAGATGCTTAACAAATTGCATGTAAAAGATTTTAACAGTGTTCCCTGCATGATGTGTATATGACAGGAGGTAAAAAAAAACATGGATTCTACCACCAACCCCAGGCTCATTTTGACACCGTTTGTTTTATTCACTGTATTCTGACACAGGGCTTGATAAAACGCCAGTCGCCAGGTTGCGATGAGGGCCTGAAAATAAGAGGTGACTGGCGAGGTTACCCCACGGCATCCTCCACCCCCGCTCGCCCGCTAAAACAACAACTTGGACAGAAGCGCAGTGCTGGCAATCCCTGTCATTTCAGAGGGAAAGGGATAGAATGCACACGTTTGTGTGTCATATTTTTTTTAATATTACATATTTTTTACCCTGGTGCCTAAGTTATGGAGCCCTGTTCTTAGAATATAATCCTTAATATATGCAAGCACTCAATGGTCACATGGCGGATATCATTACATATATACACCTATGTTTATATAAAAACTTTTAACTTATCTTATGTAACAGTGATCCACCTCTGACACACAGCCTTTCAGGACCCCTGACCGGCAGCCTATTGCACAGACACCCCATTTTGAAAGCTTTATCCAAAACAGTACACAGGTCATCTACACACTATGAACTGTTAAAGAAAAAAGGATCCAAAAAACTGGAATACTGACTGCAAAAGTAGTAAATACAGCCTCCAACCATTAAGGGAACCAATTTTTGTGTGCACATGAAACTTCCTGATCAGGTGACCTAAGAAGCAAAATAACAGCATCCACATGGAAACGATTATGCTTCCACCACAAGGAGATAAAAAAAAAATAATGAAAACGACTCTTATACATAGTAGAAGCTACATAAGAGTTTATGGATATCCTGCAGAAAATATTTATAAGGAAATGCTTGTGTGCTAATCTTAATAAAAAATATTATTACTAATGTAATAATACACAGCTGCTGGACAGGCTGCCAAGAATCTATGCAATATCATGGCTGTTATCAAGCCCAAGCATAGGTTACAACACCACCGCCATCGGTAGCCAACTAAGAATAATAGTACATCCCTTGGGTTCATGTTTACTGCTAATTTTACCCCGATGTTGCAAACGGCTGTGTAAGAAAAAAAAAAAAGCACGTGCCAGGCTCTAGTAGACAGAATGCAAGTCTGCCTTCAACCCAACCTTTGCTGGAGCTAAATTTACTCTGAAGATTGTATTATTTTCCCGTTTCGCTGCTGTGATAGTTGGCCAAATATTTTAATGGTTGTCCTGGCAGACGAGTTGAACAATATGTGCTTTAAAGGGAGGCTCTGTTACTGGCACAGCCTGCAACCAGGACAAAAAGACACTTTATCAATTCCATGAAACTGGCTTCATTAGCCTGAAAAGGATTGCCAAGAGGCAAAAACTGGGGCAACGCCATCTTGTTTAGGAGTAGAACTAGTAAATAGACATATATAAAATAAACATTATTGGACAGGGGAAGAGGAGAATAGACATAATAGTAAACAATATATAATAACACTCTACTAAAAAAAAGGAGCAATAAACTCCAAGGTATTAAAAGTAAGATCCTGGGTGCTAATACACATTGACAGAGCACATAGGTCCACAAGAACAGCACCTGAATTCCCATCCAGCCTCCCTCCATGCACACAGTGACAGCAGGTCAGCTCTAAAGCCTGCCATGCACTAGGAATGTTATCAGTCACAGTAGGATGTGGTCTGATAAGTGGGCGATTGTCCTCTAAGGAAAGGTTCCGATATCGGCACCTCTCCTCTCCTGCGGGGACCGATGATCCTGGCTGAGGAGGGAAGGGATGATGAGATTTACAGGAAGCCCTTGTAGCGGATTGGCTGGCTGTAAAAAGAGAAACTCTGGTGCGTGTGGGGCCCCCTCCACAACCTGGCCAGAGTATCTCCATCTTTGACTTCATATACTACCGTCATACTGGCCAATAATTATGGAGTCAGACAGATGGGGAAACACTGGCCTGGAGGTTGAGGTTCAGGGTTTGACAACAGGATAGCGGCCACACACTAGGAGAAATCGGTAGCTTGTGTCCGATATTTTTTTAGTCAGGTTTAAAAAATGAAATTATCAGCCCCAAGCGATTTTGACAGGTAAAAAAAAATCCTGGCGATGCACTGGAGCAAATGAATAATCAATCTGGTGATGGCCATGTTAAGTCTCTAAAGCAGGGCACATACTGTGACTCTTCAGCAGATAATCTTTCCAATCGCCCAATCAAAAGATTGTTTCACCAGATATCTCACCAGTGTGTACTGTCCAGAGATGCCCAAAAATCTTTTGAAACGGTTTGTGATCTTTTTGATTTCATCTTTTGGAGCACCTTATATTCCAGATCAACCATTGAAATATATATTTTGCTTCTTGAAAAGCCCAGTGTGCGCCCTGCTTAACACTACAATGAAGTACACAAGGCAGGAAAAGGGTGCTCAGTATGCTGCTCTCAGGGTGAGGTTGACTTAAAGCTCAACATTTCATTCCCACATTTATCAGGCTAGTGCTGCCAATTTACTGAACAATTCCTCATATAACTAATAGTCTAAAGAGCTGAATCAATAGTCACTGGAGCGCTAAATGCAGAAACTTAAAGAAGCTATTATGGCATTTGCATAATCAATGCAGACTTGACCATCAATAGAGAAAAAACATTACTTACAGTCTGCTTTAAAGTGTCACACTTCGTATATAGACAAATGTTGGTACACAGTAGTGTAATGAAATTCCTGTGAGCCACACTCATCTCTCCACTTTCCATAGAGCCCTCAACCAATTGCATTATAAGATCTCTCAAAAACATAGGGTAGCAGTGGTCCTGCCCTATGTCTACAATATGGTGACTGACAAATGAATAATCATACAGTTCTACACTGTATAAAAGACAAAAAAAAGAAGTTGAAAGTTCTTATTAATTGAATCTAACACTATTAATATATCTAGTAATCTCTGCAATTATGTTATCAAAAAAGTTTACCAACAAAACATCTAACACACATCAATATACAGTATATAAACAATTAGTGTTATAAAATATATGTAACTCCTACATTCTCCTATACATACTTGAGAACACTCTTATTTATATACTGTATATTTGTGTGTGTTATGTACTTTATTTTAATTTTTTAACGAGTTAACTGTTGAATAATCAGTATTTTGACAGTATTACATTCAGATGCAATAAATAAGCCCTTTGTGTTAATTGGATTGGGCAAGTTTTAAATAAGTTGTACAACTTTTGAAATTAAGGACCTGATTCACACTTAAGAATCTTCTTAAAATAAGAACTTAAAGTCACTCCTAGGCAAAACCATGTTGATTTCAGGGGGAGTCAAGGCAATTGTATTCTTTGCATGCAGGGATATATCTTTGAATTACTTACTGAAAACTGATACTGACCAGCTTTACTATCACACTGTTATTTAGACTTGGGCTGGGAAATATCACCTCTCAACACTAGTACTGTTTGCAAC
>WWET01000031.1:854709-877979 GCA_011038615.1 Limnodynastes dumerilii
GAATATTCAGTAGAGTGAAGTTCAAGTTTGGGGATAAACACCGTTAACATCTTTGACATGTGACACAGGTGGTTCTAACTTAAATACCAACTACCTTTGACATGCCTTCAAAGCTTCATGAATATGTATACACATAAAAAGAATAACTTAGTTGTTGCAAAAAAATAAACCCCCAACAATTGCTAATACAAAAACAAAATTAAAGAAAGAAAAATGGTGGCAATGTTATTTATCAGTCAGCTTTGTAAAGAGGTCACAAAATGCAGAACCAGGAAAAACTAAGAAAAGTGAAGAGTCACATTTTTGCTCAACACTGTAGAACACAATCGGCCAACTTTTGGTTTAATCATTAATACTCTCAATTATACACGTCTTTAAAGAGAGCTTATCTGGCTTCTAGTGTTTGTAAACACACCATCATCACGTGAGTAGAACATCTCCTCCGACGCTTTCAATAAACATACTGGAAGGTTAATTGACTGCTTACTAAAATTACCCTACTGTGTGTGTGTGTGTGAGTACATATGTATGCGTTAGAGACTGGGACTGGCAATACTTGGGGTGTGAGATAGGTGCAGCTATCCAAAGCACAAAGATTGAGAGGGCACAAGTTAACATTTAAGGATAAATTGGTTTAGAATTCAGGGTCATGGGGCACAACATTTACTTTTTGCCCCTGGCACTTAATTTTCTAGCTACAGCTCTGGTTAAGGACCTTAGTAGGACTGATAAATGTCTAATGTTCTCTTTAAAGCACTGTGGAAAATTTGTGGTGCTATAATAATAATAATAATCTGTGTGTTATCGTTCATACTTGAAGAAGGGGTCAAGGAAGAGCAAACCCCTATGCCTAAAACTGTTGCACTTGCTTAACTTTCAAACAATTCTTATATGTCAAGTGTACTCCATTACATAGGGGGTCAAGGCTTACATTTCTGACACTGGGCATGGGGGGAGGGGGGGTGGTTAATGATCCCTAGTGTGCCAACCAAAAGCTCAACAGCAATGAAAACTACAACTCCCAGCATTCCTCAGAACCTGTTCCAGTAACAGGTGTTGCTGGAACTTGTAGTTTGCCAGAACGTGAGTGAGTTCAGCCTGGAATCCTCACCACACGAAGTCGTTGCTCTTGTCCTCGTAGGAGTTAATGAGCCCGTTGCACAGTGGGGTGGGTAGAGGCCTCTTCCTGGGTCCGGAGCTAACGGGCCTGCCGGTGAGCGCCGAGCCGTTGCTTGCCACCCCCAGCCGGGGTATGCTGGGGGTACATACGAGTCCTGGCCGCAGAGGTCCGGCCGAAGAGGAGCTAGACGGGGCAGAGGATGAGGCGGATGAAGAGGAGGACGGTCCCGTCCCACCTCCTGGTCCGGGGAGCTGCTGAGACTGGCGGCCCGAGGACATGATCCCGGCTCGCTGCTGCGTCCTATGAACCGTCCGGCCGCCTCACACACAACGCATTATTTCTCCCCTGTTCACCCAAACGGGAACAATAAAGTGTCAACAAGACAGAGACAGTTTCCTAAGCCGACACCGGAAGCGTCCTGCCAGTGACGGGGGCGCCAGACGCCGGACACGCCCACCTTGTGCGAGACGGCTGCGACTAAGGCGCACGACAGAGGACAAACTAGTGAGAAGGGCGAAGCGACAACATTTCTGGCATTCCAGGGCTAGGGAGGTAAGCAGAGGCTCTGCTGCTGCTCTGGAAGGGCTTGTAGTCTTGGCAGAAAGTGTACTTCACCTTACTTAACTGCACCTGCTTTGCAGTAGAAGGGAAAATTCAGACCCTGAGATCCACATTATTCTTCAATCCGCAAGAATAGAGTATTATTCAAGAATTTTTTTTTTCTAATATTATAGTTTTTATGTTCTTTAAATAAGTGAACAGCACATTTCTCTGTATGATGGGTCCTCCCACTTCTGCTGATAAATTATAACCATAACCATAGCAACAAGTGGCTAGCTAATTTTGTGGTAAAACTCAACCTGGATATGACATTTTAAAGAGAAATATTTATTTTCTATTTATTTATTACCAGGTTTTATCTAGCACCCTCAGATTACATAGCACTTCGCAATTTTTTGACAATCATTATAATAAGACTGGGTGGTAACAGACAGACTGAGTAGGTAAGAGGGCCCCTGCCTGCAAGATTGCATTCTGTAGGTTATTGGGGATTGACACATAAGGGAAAGCGCTATATATCACACAATGGACCAGCCAGCTTGTATTGCATGTTGCATGTTGCATGTTGCCTGCTGGCTTTGTATAAGGCAGCCCAATAGGTTATTGACTACTGTGACCTTTCCCTCCAGACTGGGACAAGGAACCCTTAATATTAACATGAAGTGTGGTCTTCAACTGTTCACAGAGGTGTCAAATACACATATTGCAGTATGTTGATGTCTTTGCATCATAGTTACCAACTCTCCCTGAATATCTGGGAGAAGCTCAGGTTGTCATTAAAAACCAGCTGCAGTGTCACCTACTGTTAAGTCATCGGCTCTCCTATTTACAGTCTTCACAATAAATACTGAAAGTATTTATTCACTGATAAATTAACAATCAATAAATACTGATGCTGCCACATTTATTCAATATATATATCATTCCTGGAGTGTTAGACTTACCAACAGGTGGAAGTATTCAAAGGACACACCCCTTTGGTGGTACAGGACATTCCCCTTTGGTGTGATAGTACTATCACAGTCTCCCAGATATTCATTAGCAAAGTTGGCAACAATGCGATACATGCCTAAAGTGTTATGGAGGCATAGTGGGTGCAAGAGGGAGGTGGCATAGTCCCATAGGGTGATAGCAAAAATAAGCTAGTGCGCATGCGTAGTAGCTCAATTCTTAAACCAACGTACGTAAGACGAAAACTACGTAACTTTGAATCCATACAATTGTACTTTATCAGTGGTCTTACCTATTTCTGTAGGTGTTTTTATCACTAACTTCTTCCTTGAATAAATTTCATTGCTTCTTTCCAGCTGGTGTGTTTAATATTCCATTTTATCTGCTATTTTTTCTCTTTGCTGTCCAGCCCATTTAGCACAACCCAAAATACTGGATGTAGATTCAGCGATAATTTTTAATTTTCAATTTTTTTTTGAGAGATAGCCAAAATTGAGCTAATTTACATTTAAGGATTTTAAATAGTTATTTGATTTAACCCCCTACCAAATTATTCTCATTATAAAAGTATAGTATTTTATGCTACAATGAGATTATTTAATCAATGAAATGAGTCTTTGCCTCAGTGAATGTTACATTCTGTATTTTGTACCAAAATTGAATCAGAAGCATATTAACCTAATGGTATAGCTATGTGACAAGAGGATTTACTTAGTAACAGTGTAAACGTAAGGTTCTGTCTTATCCAAGTAATGCTGTGCTATATATCTTGCAGCAAGTCATCGAGTCACCAAATGAACACAAAGGTAGATATAATATAAAACACTAAAAAGATCAGGGAGGACACTGTACAGTATAGGTATAGGGGACATAGGACCTGATCCAATCCTGTGTACATTAGGCTACTTACACAAGCCTCTTGCACAAGTAAACCTAACATCTGCGCATGCACGTACCAGACACGGAATGCAATTATGTATGCTAAGAGATCCGGACAACAGCACAGCCCATCCCCTCCAAGTACCAAAACTCTTTAAGGTGGACGGGGGGAACCATTTACATTTTCACACTCATTGCTGACGTAAGGACCTCTGTGCGGATCAGTGGTCATAGGGATCGCTGATCCACATGGGAGCCTAAAAGTTGGTCTATTGTAACGTAACTGCTGGAGAATCCACACATGAGAGGGGAGTGATGGGCAGTTCACTTTCCTCTGACGTGCGGACTTCCGTGTGTACGGAACGCATGCCGAGGTCTGGATCCGGCCCATGGTGTTTTAGCCATGTCGATTGCTTGCTTACTGATATTGGGCCAGATCCTAAGCTAAGTACGCTAGCCGATGACGTAAAATCGCCCATTAGTATTTACTGCGCATGCGCGAGGCAGATGTCACGCCACGTAACTCCTAAAGTACTTATCATCAGCGTAAATACGAACGAAGGGGCAGGGGCAATAATACGACACACGTAATTACGCTTTGGAGGCAGAGGGAGGCATTTAAATTGTACAGTATGGGCTGGGTTTTGGCCGCCATGTACGCAAATTCATTACGTAGGTCAGTACTTGCGCTAGGAAAAGTTAAGGTTGGGTTTGGTCAGCGTAAAACGGGCAAAGTATGTATGACCGAGGGGAGTGCATAGAAATTACGCTAGAGTAAATACAATACGCATTCTAATGCAACTAGCCCGTAGGTCTGGATTTACCCCATTGAGAATAACCATTAAGATGGAAATATGGTGAACGTTAAATCAGTTTTATTTGGCCCTGAATATTATCCCACAAAGGCTGTTAAATAATCAAAAATAAAAGGCACTGATGGGATCCACCCAACCGTTCAATCGGAACCACTTGTGTCGCTCTAATGTAAGTCTGGCATTAGGCAATTATAAGGTTTTTGTATTACCCCCAACTTGTGAGAGAACAGTAAAGAGGCATCCAATTAGTAACTTTGTTTGCCTCCATGAGGATTCATTGAGCTGTACAGGCTATGGATCATTGTGGTGCCGAATGGCACATATGGATTAATAAACATTTTGAAATGAGAGAATCTTGAAATAATAAAATACTGGCGCTATATAAATAACTCGAAACATTTTAATAATTATTGTGCATTTCTGGGAGTCCCAAATAACTGTAAATAAACATACAATGACCCATTTCCTGTGCTCTGACCCAAGCACGGATCAAACACTTAGGGGGATTTAGGCATCGTACAACCCTATATTCCATTTACAGAATGTTGGAGACAGCGGAACTGGGAGGAGCTGCACCTAGCACAGGACAATTGGTGATGTCTACATCACAGTGCAGAAAGGAGCGATGGAGCTAAAATATGAAGACAACAACACTATTTTACCAAAGACATCCTTAAGTTACACATTATTTAGCTGTAGTGTCTGAGCAGATCTCTTCCAGGTGGAGTCTGTTGGTATGAAGACAACGCACTGGCTGATATAAAGCAGAATTGACCAACTGGTGGCTCTCCAGGCGTTGTGAAACTACAAATCCCAGCATGCTTTAACTGCATAGCTGATAGCTGACAAAGCATGCTGGGATTCGTAGTTTCACAACACCTGGAGAGTCACAGACCTGCAATAGTTACATGCAAAGACTACAATACGAGCTTCCCTTATCATTGTGCACCAAAGGTTGTAAAGAAAAACGTCATCTCTCAACCAAGAATAGAAAACAAAGACATAGATTGTCTATAAAGTGACATGTGCTTTTGAAGGCATGGTCAGTAGTGCATCATAAGATACAATATACTGATTTGTAATTCACACCTCAAGCAAGCCCGGGGTTGTGCATTAAACGTCCAATTAAGGCTAATGAAAAGAAATGCTTCAGTAAAAATAACTAATTATAGAACAATTGAGCTGCTACAGAAAAACAGGCTGTTATACAATTAAATTACTTATGCATTAGCTTTAAATTACCCATCAATCCATTAGTGAAAGCCCTTTAATTACCCATGGACCAATAAACCTTTGTAAATTATTTTTCATTTCCCTGATGTTGTCCTACTGTACCATCTGCCCATGGTTTGCTCCCTGTAAAGCTGTGATGTGCTACAAACAGCCCTATGGGTATCGGGTTGCTCATCTGTTTTAAAGAACTGTTATCATTCTTTAAAGTGTGGGAGTCTATCATGTAACAGTAATGTTCTAAGGCAGTTACTAACTCATTGAACAATACTCACATGTCAGACAGTGCCCCCAATTGCTGGTAGTGCAGGGCCTTCCTGCTGTCACATGATCACCAGGCTGAACTGTTGCTTGACTCCTGACTCATATATGTGCAACTCTACCTACACTATTACTAGTTTTCAGACTTACCTGTGTACTATACAACTTGCACAGCTTGATTCACCTGCATGCAGTTCCACCTGTGCAGATACTGGACAATAGATTTTTAATTTTTTTTTGCATGCAATAATATCTGCAGCTACTGGACTTTAATACCAACTACATTGCTACAGAATTCCTCACTCACTGTCTTCAAAAGGAATCAAATTTGAAACACGTTGGTGGGGATATCCAGGTGTCTGACAGCCTGCTCCATTCCCATACACCTCACCATTGATTTTATTCCTAGACGTTTAACATATTTTTTTAGCTAGATTTTAAAATCTAGGGTACACAGACAGTTCAATCTACCTTCAAAAAGATTAAAATTTGAAACGCATTGGTTGGAGATATCCTGGAGACTGACAGTCTGCTCAATTCCCACACACCTCGCCATCAATTTTATTCTTTTAAAACCTTTTTCTGGCTGGATTTTAAAATTTAGTTTACACAGACTGATCTATCTACCTAGAGTTGTTATATTTTTTATGTGTTATTGCAATAGTTTTTAAAATGGAATTCATACTATATTAGTATGTTTAAATTAATACACTTTATTTTTTTCTCATGTCTCCTCATACACCACTTAATCAGAGTTAAAGGGAATCATTAAGGGAAGAGGCATATTCTATATAAATTATAAGAGAGAAAAAAATCTCTGTACTTTGATAAAATTATTAAAGGACTCTAAAGGCAAACGAAAATCACTTTATTTGCTCTTGTTTCACTGTGATTCGTGGACTTCAGTTGAATTCACCCAATTGTGGGTGTACACTCTATACACTGTGGTACTGTGTATATATATTGTGTTTTATTGCACCTTTGCTCTTTATATTTAAACATTTAGCTTTTATTTTCTTTTTTCATATTTGAGCTCACTATTTTCCTGTTTTTTTCCAGAATTCCTCACCTATATCTACACAGTACCACATGTGTTGCTCCTGGTTTCAGTCAAACCAAATGTTTTCATGCTCTCAGGGGGGTGAACCAAATCCAGGAGTAATTGCACCAAAAGGTGTAAATCTGCATCTGGATAAACCATGTTGCAATGTGAGGGGTGCAAACTATTTAGAATTGTTTTGCAAATGACAAATACTGTCTGATTTTGTTTATTGTACAGCACTATTTTCCTGTTTTTTTCCAGAATTCCTCACCTATATCTACACCGTAGCACATGTGTTGCTCCTGGCTTCAATCAAACCAAATTTTCTTCATGCTCTCAGGGGGGTGAACCAAATCCAGGAGTAATTGCACCAAAAGGTGTAAATCTGCTGCTGGATAAACCATGTTGCAATGTGAGGGGTGCAAACTATTTAGAATTGTTTTGCAAATGACAAATACTGGCTGATTTTGCTTATTGTACACATATACTGAACAGCTATATTGTAAAACTCTAATTCAGAGTTGTTACAAAACATCACCTCTTAACTCATTCTTTTTGCAATTTTATAATTACCCTCCCCCTGGTTTCTCCAATGTGCAGATCTGCTCCCTTTATTGCAGTTACTTCCAAATCTGGATCTATGAGGGCCTACACATCACACGCATCAAAGCCCAACTCACCTTGCGAGGAGCCCTGGTGAATTCCAGAGGTGTGTTAGACTCCGAATCTAATCTGCACCAGTACAGCAAGATTGTGACAAGGAATCACTAGGGTTGTAACTATTGGACAGGGTCCCCAAAATTTAGATGCAGGAGCAACAGCAATATTTCCTTACCAGCTATTCTTTTCATTCCTTACAATTATCAGAGTGGAACTAAAACTACAAATGGATATTCACTTTGATTCCATTGGCTGACTGCTATCTGTTCCACATAAATAAAATTGATTACAAAGAAATTCCTTACCTATTCCTTGCTCCTGTATATCCTCTGATCTCTCCCCGCTACTCTGTTATCTCTGACCCTTCAGTCTACCCTAGCTGCTCTCTGTCCCCATTTCTCTCCTCTCTCTAACCCTCTGTTCTGCCCTCACTGCTCCCCGTGTCTGTCCCTTCACTCTCTCCCCAGTGCTCTCCTCTGTCCCCGCTGCTCTCCTCTTTTTATCTCTCTGCCCTGTCCCCACTGCTCTCCTCTGTCTATCCCCACAGTTTTCCTCTGTCTGTCCTCACTGCTCTCTGACTCCACTGCTCTCCTCTGTTTATCCCCACTGCTCTCCTCTGTCTGTCCCCACTGCTCTCCTCTGTCCCCACTGTTCTCCTCTGTCTGACCCCACTGCTCTCCTCTGTCAACACTGCTCTCCTATCTGCCCTTTCACTCTGTCCCACTGCTCTCCTCTGTCTGTCCCCACTGTCCTCCTCTGTCAACACTGCTCTCCTCTGTCCCCATTGCTCTCCTCTGTCTGCCCTTTCACTCTGTCCCCACTGCAATCCTCTGTCCACACAGTTCTTCTATGTCTGTCCACACAGTTCTCCTATGTCTGTCCACACTGTTCTCCTCTGTCTGTTCCCACTGCTCTCCTCTGTCCACAATGTTCTCCTATGTCTGTCCCCACTGCTCTCCTCTGTCAACACTGCTATCCTCTGTCCACACTGTTCTCCTGTGTCTGTCCCCACTGCTCTCCTCTGTCTGTGCCCACTGCTTTCCTCTGTCCACACTGTTCTCCTGTGTCTGTCCCAACTGTTCTCCTCTGTCTGCCCTTTCACTCTGTCCCCACTACTCTCCTATCTGTCCCTGCTGCTCTCCTCTCTGTCTCAATGCTGTGCCCTTAACGCTCTCCTCTGTCTGTCCTTTTACATTGTTCCAACTGCTCTTCACCGTCTGTCCCTCTTTTCTGTCACCACCGCTGTGCTCTGTCTGCCCCTCTACTATCTCTACTGCTCTCCTCTGTCCCACTGCCCTGGCTTGCTCTTACATGTCCTCTCATTGTCCTTTGTGCCCCTGTTTGCTCTTCTTTCACTTTGTCCTATCTACTCCCTCTGCTCTGGTCTTTTCGATGTGTTGCTCTCTCGTAGATGGCCGCCTCTGGAATTGTTTCTGCCTCTGTCCTACTGACTGCAACTGGAGCTGCATCATTTGGAGGCAAGTATTTAGCTTATAGGGTTGCAAATAGGGTTAGACTTGTCGTTATTGTAATGCTGAAAACAGCAATTATAGAACAAGATACCTATATATAATACCAGCAAGCATCCTTTAACAAACAAATCTGTGTTTTACAAGTGTTAACAAACAAATATGACATACATGTGTAAAAGAGCTGGGGATTGCAAGTGATTCCTCCAAGAGCTTTGTGTTCCTGCGATATCTCTAGTACCGCATTGTGTGTGTGTATGTGTGTTAGGCTTGGTACATAGTGGAAGTTACTTTATATGTACAGTACCTCTAGTGTAACATAAAGAATGTGGAGCATTTGTTCAGCTTATCTTTCCTCCTTTTGCTATAGTACAAAGTACCAGTGACAGCAGTAGGATGGGATTGTATTCAGTTAAGCATGATATATTGGAACATATATACCACAGTAAATGAATTCATGCATAAACGGCTCCTTACCATCAGCTCAGTGGGTTGGTAAGTGTTATAATATGCGTAATAATTGAAATGAGCTGAATAATAGCAGTAGCTGTCTGGCTCTTTCAGGTAGATTGTGTTCCGTGTTCTATTTCTTTTTCAAGGGAGATGCTTTGAGTTACAACACAGGAGACTATGGGTCTGATCCAAGGGTGAAGACAAAACGTGCGCTGAGCGTATCGATCAGTTGTGTGCTTAGCGGGCTGCTGCCGCTATGTTTTGTACCATTTATCCACTGCCCTCCTATCTCACTAGGAACCGACTGATCCCTATGGTGACTAACTCGGTTCCTGGGTCTTCAACTCTTGAGGTTATCCTGTTGTTCTCATTGCCTCTCCCCTCTCACCCTTTCTTTCCTCTCTCTCTCTCCCTTTATTTCACAATGTAACTGCATTGAAAGTATTGTTAAGAATGAATTTGGGGTAAACATTTTGGTTAGGCAGCATAACCCTTCCCTGTGTGCTGTATTCTTCATATGAAATGCTAATGGCATGCTCTGAAATAGATTGTATAGCCTTCACTGGGTTTCTGGGCTTAGATATGACCTGGGGCTAATGTTCTGCCATAAACTGTGCATACTTTCACCTGCGTTCAGGTCTGCATCTGTTGTAATGCCCTTATGATATATTGACAGAGGGGCTGATTCAGAGCTGCGCTTCCGTCTATTTTTCAGATGGAAGCGCAGCCAAAATGTCTTCTGCACATGCCCTGATCGGGAGCGCGCGCAGAATCCGTCTGTGATCGCATCCGACCGGGCTGCGCCTGTGGAATGATATTTAAATGAGTAAAATACTGGAAATACTGTTTCCAATGCGGTCCGGCGGCTGCTTAATAAGCCTTGCGCTTACATCATCTCTTGAGATGGGGTAAGAGTAGCTGCAGCTCACCGGAGCTGAAAAAAAGAAAAAGCAATTAGTAAAAAAAAAAAAAAAAATCCTTCCCCCGCTACCCCGCTCCGTCGCCACACGCAAGCCCTGAAAACAAATAAATAAAGAACGGCCCGCCTGGGCATGCTGCCGCTAGTAGAACTACTGGTGCAAGCATGCCAATGAATGACAAGGCATGCTTGTTCTAGTAGAACTACTATCGCCAGCATGCCCTGCCCCATAAAGCGTTACTGTGCCCTTCCAAAAAAAAAAAGTTACACGTCCCAAGTGCCCCTCTATAATGATAAATAATAAAAGAATACAAATACCCCGTCCCTTTCATTTAAAAAATATTACAGTGTCCACAGAATTTTTTTTTTTTAAATCACGACATGTGCCACTTCACAATTCAAAAAAAATAGAAAAAAGCCAGGTCATTGTCCCCTTCTTCCATAAAATAAAAAAGTGGCCACATACTTTAAATAATATAACCAGCGCCATGTGCCCCTTAAAAATAAATATAAAAAAATGCTCACAGAAAAAAATAAAAATAAAACTTACCTGCTCTGATGGGGGTCCAGTCTTGTAGGCTTTTAATCCGGGGGGGGGGCCTTGGCAAAATAAAAACCCCTATACAGACAACGAATACCATGTCCTGTACCGCAGGACATCCCGGCGCTAATGACAAGTCTACTGTCATTGGGGTATATTTATACCCTTTGGGCACTGCCACAGTTATCGAGAGAACTAGAATTCTGACACTGCATTGTGCAGCAACAGGACTGGATCGCACTAAATAGCGTTCACTGCATTTCCGAGTATGCTCAGTAGAGAGGTTTGCTGAGATCTGCTACATCATCAGGCATTGCATCAGCCTATTATTATATAATAAATATTGAGGGCAATCTGAATACCCCTAAGACAGATTGTAACACTTAAAATAGGGATCACCCAATGGAACTCTGTGCTAGCTAGGGGAGTGGCCTCCAAAACACTTGCATGCAAAGCTAGATAGAACGGGAATCCAGGGGCCAGAGTTTGGAAAAGTGGAGCTGTTGCCCATAGCAACCAATCAAATTTTGACTGACATTCTCTATTATGTAATAGGAAAGTGAGAACTTGAATCTGATTGGTTGCTATAGGTAATATCTAAACTTTTCCAAACCCGCAGCTTAGTAAATCTGGCCTGAGAAATCTAGAAGCGGTCAAGGGACCCTTATCTGAACCGGTACATAATTAGTTTGATTATCCGATGATATATATTCATGGCTAAAAAGCACAGAAAAAAAAGACAGGCTGATAAAGCAATGCATCTCATATAAATTCTGGACGAGCATGTACAAAGTCCTTTAAATTCAGGTTACTGCTGCCTTTGGCTTTATAACACATAAATAAAGATACTGTAGTAATTTGTGTTCTTTCTGCTTATCAAACACATTTTATACAAGACTCTGGTGTTTGAAAGCCGCTAGTGATATATCAGACCCACCGGTTCTAAGATGTTAACATCAAAAGTCACATTTATGCACAAAAAGATTTATTTTAATAGAGAGGCTTTCAGTAGGGAATCAGGCACGGATCTAAGGGGTATCACAGTGCAATTTACATTTGTGAAACAGTATAAAACTGCTGTCCCTTTATCCTGGTTGTAAAATAGGAAGATTTTTGATGATTACATAAATTTGTATGAAGACGTTCAAGAAAGTCTTAAAAGTTCATTTTATACAGTAACACAAGATGGGTATATATCTACATCGGTTGAAAAGTGGCTTTCAACCAGTGGCGGAAGACAGACCAGTGACAGACTCCACAGCAAGGAGGCGGATGAGCGGGACTAGGTGCAGCCAGGTGGGACTGGGGCGGAGTTGGGCATGGCAGAAGCCGACAGCCTTAAAGAGCGTTAGGCACTCATAGCGCTCAGCGCTCCATGTATTGCTGCTGAGTACTGTTTATAAATACATGGCGAGCATTTTGTTTATAAACATCGCTCAGTACTCACACATGCAATGTTCTAAGCTGTTCATCTTTGACAGCTTGCTTAAGGTGTAAAGGGAGCAGCTGCCACGGGACCCCCTCTCCTCCAGGCCGTGTAGCAGCCGCACCCTTTTTATATACAGACAACAAAAGAAGACTCTGTAGTGCTACAATTCAATACATAAATTACATTTTAGGGAAAAAAAGCAACTAAAAATGGCGTAATTATGGTACCAACATTTTTTTCAACAAGTGCTTATCATAACCCAGAAATGTAAGAAATCCAGTTTTCTGAACTTCCACCTTTTCTTACTTTTTATTACATTTCTGGATTATGATGAGCGCTTTTTACTTGCCTTAATTTGAATTTATGTACTGGAATGTAGCGCTATAGAGAATGATTTTGTTTTCCTGTATATAGTATTGTCTCTGAAAATATGTGTATTCAAAGGATTAGAGATATAGAAGTCTACTGCAGGTAGCGTCACATAATCACTTATTCCTGAATGAATTGGGTTCCTGCGATCCTGATTACCATAAATATGCAGGGAGGCAGCATGACTAAGGTGACAGACAGCCAGTGAATTTGGCTTGGCAGTGAGGCCCTAGGATGACAGATATGGCTTGAAATGATGAAACATTAATAGGATGCATTTACAAAATCTTTTCTTAGATGGTTCCTTTAGAACAGGGGTTCTCAACCTTTTTTTGGAGAGTACCAGTTACCTACTATGGTATTGTGTCAAATACCTCCTACCCACTATGGCAGTGTTGGCTAACCTGTGACACTCCAAATGATGTGAAACTACAATTCCCAGCATGCTTTGTCAGGTATGTTCTAGGCTTTTGCAGTTAAGGCATGCTGGGACTCGTAGTTTCTCAACACCTGGAGTGCCACAGGTTAGCCAACACTGCACAATGGAATGCGAAAGATAGATAGATAGACAGACAGACAGACACTACACCACTCTGTTTTGGTGGTCCTTAATCTAATACTGTCAGAGTCCCAACGTTGGGTCAAATATGTATTTTTAAATTGAGAGCTCACCCCTGACAGAGGTCCACAAGTGTCCAAAATAGCTACTCTGAAACAGCGCCCCCTGTCAGCTGCTATTCCAGATAAGCTTTAAAACAAACACACAAAATGGAGCTCTCAATTTAAAAATACATGATATATAAATAATGCCCTCAGAAACACTAGAGCCCCTAATGTAACTTACATCATCATTTCTATAAAAGGCTGCCTCTAGTGACCGAATGGTCATTAGGAGCGACGCGGAAGAAGAGGAAGGAGGCTGTCGTCGGGTCAAGTCCAGAAGAGTCCGAGGAGCTGAAGAGAGGACTGGAGATACAGCTTCTAGCGACCGGAGAACATTCTACAAGCAACTGGAGAAGATTCCCTGACAGGAAGAAAAAAACTCCAAGCAACTCGTCCCAAGAATGATAACAGCAAAACAGTGAGTGTCAAATTTTTTTTATTCATTTTCTACAAAACACAATACATTCATACACATTTAGTATAAAACACGGTGGCCACCGGAGGTAAGTTCACACATTAGTGGGCATTATTAGGCAGTTTAAATGTTTATTTTACAGACACACACAACACACACACACACATGTATAGTAATGTAATAATGTATGTTTTGTGCACACTTTTTTTTTTTTTTTGCAAACACCACACACAGCGCAGCATGTTTAGAAGTCTTACCATGCTAATGCTGATATTACTACAAGGCTTAGCAATGCTAAGCCTTGCAGTTCTATCAGCGTAGCATGGCTAAGGCTTTCAAGCATGCTGCGCTTGGCTTTTACACACAGAAAAACACATGTCAAATAGATTGACATGTGTTTTTCAGGTTATGTGTGAGGCGTGCGATTTTTTTTTTTTCTGTGATTTGCCGTCGCACTAAAGGCGATTTAGACAAATCGCCTTTAGTGAATACAACGATTTGTATCTTTTATATGGCAAACATCTGGACGATTTCTGTCCAGCGTTGTTTGCCTTGACGATTTGGCCAAAGGCTCAAGTCCCGGGACTTAGCCTTTAGTGAATAGGGCGATTGAAAAATCGCCTGCAAAGTCCCGGGCGTTTGGGGCGATTTGGACCAAATACATCACTGTATGGCCCATGTCTTATTGGACATCAACAATTTTTTTTAAGCATATCTATCAGACCAATCTGTGACTCTCCATGTGATTTGAGACTACAAGTGTCAGCATGGTTGGCCAGGTATCAGTTCTGTCAATGCAATCAGAGCATGCTGGGACATGTAGTTTCATGACACTTTGCGCATGCAGGTTGACGAGGTCTGAACCGGAAAAATCTAATTTTTCAATACTTTACTTTAAGCTTTAATAATAATTTGTGTGAGTTTTGATCTATAAGTCTAACTAATCATCTGAATTTTGCTGTTCAGTAAGTGTGGCCATTATAAATAAGTCCCTGTAACGGTCATCGTGTAAGATTTATCATCGTACTTCCTATACAGCAGTTGTATCACATCTATTTGAAATTTACAATCTGGGCTTACGTAACACACCATCTGAGCTCCACTATTAGCTATTCCTCATAATGTAAATCAAGCACTGACATTCTTATTACTGTTTCTAACATATTCCGGTAAAGCTGATGTCCGTCTGCTGACCAGTCCTGTACAATGTTGGCATGGTAAGTTTATTGCATTCTGCTTTGAAGATCTGACTTCATAAAACATTTTGGCCAGCAGAGGGCGATCTAAGTACAGCCCTTATTGTGCAACTGATTCGTTTAAACACTAATTACCGTACCCAGCATGCAGTGGCCAGGGCATTCGGAAGCTGACATAAGTGATATTTTTTAGCTTCTTGAAGTAGTAATGCCACTATCTTGTTCATTTGAAATGAAGTTTGAGCAATGGGATTAAATAAGAATGGCACACTGAGCGATATCCAATCTGTATTCTGTACAATACATGTCTCGTATCTGTGTTATGGGCATGTTTTGACCTCACTGTCATTTACCACAAAGAGGCGGTGTCATTGACAATCTTGCAGACTCACTACTGGTTAGGTATGACTTATGGAATGTTAGAAGCCATTAAAAAGGATTGTGCAAATTCAGTGGATTCAGCCACCCCTTCTCATCTTATGTTAAAGTCTATAACAGAAGCCTGGGCTAAAATGATGAACAAGCCTTATTGTTCAGGTACTGTTTCACCAGTTAAGTGGCAGTGTGTTATTTTCACCATTGTCTGAAGAGGGAGCTGATTTGTAAGAGGAGCTGCAGTCTTCATGGTGGACGGTTCTGATTGTTCTGCAGGGGGGGGGGGTTATATGCTGCAGAACCAAACAGTCCAGGTTTTGCTTATCACAGACTGACGTGTTGGGGTGTCCGCTCTGGGTTACCGGGGATGTGGTAGAGGTTCAGAGGAAAATAGGAAGTTAGACGGCTTAATATATGGTTTGCTCATAAGCTGCTGGCAGTGATTCGAGGGGACAAGGACAAGTATTGGCACAGATGAGACAGGACTTGAATAGGCTTGACTTGACCTGGACTGGAACTGGACTGGACAACTTGACATGGACTGGACTAGGGCTGGAATGAACTTGGTAAGCTTGACTTAACATGGACCGGGCCAGGACTGGAACTAAACTTGACTTAACCTGGCCTGACCAGGACTGGAATGAACTTGACAAGCTTGACTGGGCCTGGACTGGAACTGGACTTAACCTGGACTGGACCAGGACTGGAGTGAACTTGACAAGCTTGACTGGGCCAGGACTGGACTTGACTTAACCTGGACTGGACCAGGACTGGAATGAACTTGACAAGCTTGACTGTGCCAGGACTGGAACTGGACTTAACCTGGACTGGACCAGGACTGGAGTGAGCTTGACAAGTTTGACTGGACCTGGACTGGGCCAGGACTTGACTTAACTTGGACTGGACCAGGACAGGAATGAACTTGAAAAGGTTAACTGGACCTGAACTTTACAGGCTTGACCTGGACTAAACTGGATCTGGTCTTGACAGGCTTGATCTGGACTGGACTTGACCAGGACTGGATATGGACTTGACAAGCGTGACTGGACTGGACTTGACCAGGACTGGATATGGACTTGACAAGCGTGACTGGACTGGACTTCACCAGGACTGGATCTGGACTTGACAAGCGTGACTGGACTGGACTTGACAGGATTGGATCTTGGATTGACAAGTGTGACTGGACTTGACCAGGACTGGATCTGGACTTGACAAACTAGACTGGACTGGATTTAACCAGGACAGGACCTGGACTTGACAGACTTGACTGGAACAGACTTAAGAGGCTAACAGTGAATGCTGCAGCGCTGCTCAGGGATCAACCAGGTTCCTTGAGTGAACAAGTTGTTCTGGCACAGGACTGCCTGTGCAGCAGGTTTAAATAGAGCGCCCTTGACCCTTGATTGGATGATCTGGTCATGTGACTCCTTGGACATGGATCCGGCTGGCTGGGTGCATCATGTGACTAGATCCAAGATGGCGGTGCACATGCCTGGAGGCATAGCAGGAGGCTGCAGCGCAGGAACAGCTGGAGAGTGCCACCGACAGGCCGCCTTTTATGCAGTAAGTCCCGTGTTTTGTGACAATGCTGCTATAGCCCAAAGTAAGGATTGTGAAGCCCTTGCTGCATTGAGGAGACTGGTAGTGTTAATTGCTGATAGAAAACATTAGCTGCTTGCAGAATTCGGCTGAATATCTGCATTGTGCATGCCAGATGTTCCATAAAGGATCTTTGTTCTGTATGCCTGGAGATCTGTCCAACAGGGCAGCGCATCCCCTTACTCCACCTTAACTCTGAAAGGTTGACTGGGAAAGGGGGGGCATTTAAATTTTACAGTGTTCCATTTGCATTTCCGGGGTGTTCCATTTCCATGCACCTTATTATACACACAAAACACCCCATGATACATATACATATGCAATGTACACCTTGAAGAAGAGTACCGTTTTACCTAAATCGGGTTTCAATACCAGAATTAATGAGACAGATCCCTTTTCCCTTGCAGCATCCTTTTTAAGGGCCCTACATCCAGTGCCATTGCTGGAAATGATTTCATCTTTAGGGACAAGTTCTTTTCAATATACAGTACATGTGTCTGAGTGTTACTCTAGGTAGACCCATCCTCTAGGGGTAAAAATCCTTTTAGCAGTTTTTTCTGTTTTTATTGGAGAGTGATATTTAATTTAATATATGAATTGGAAATTAATTCTGTGAATTTGACATGGATCAATGTGGAGTTTTCTTGTAATCATATATGGAAGGGATATGCATTGCGTAACACTACATCAAGACACTGAGAAGGTGGGTAGGATGTATTTAAAGCAATTACTTATGACCTTAATGTACAGCACTATGGTGTTGGATGCTGTGTTATGTTTTCCATAAATTGCGAGAGATTGCATATGTCATTCTGATTGGAGAAGGATGAGGAAAGGAGTTGTCTTAAGGCGAAATAATACAGAAAAGGTTTGAGTTTATAGCTTATTGAATATACACAATGGTATCACATGAGGTCTTACCCTTGATTGTGAACATACATGGATTGAAGGATACAGACAGTCTCTGAAGGAATTTCTATAAGGGAGCGGACATCCATTGGAGAATAAAAGAAGAACGATAACCCTCCACAGAAGGACTGGTAGCGGACACCGAATAAGGGTGCCAGCCTTGATTGGAACTTCACGTGTTCTTGGAGCCCTTTTGAGAGACTTTTTCATTGGATTTGTATCTTCACTTACCTGGGACTTGAATTTTTTATTTTTCTTAAGACCACTATAAGGGGTTATCATACAGGACTGGTTTTTGAGTCTAATGAGTAACAACGTAATGGAGTCTGATAAGTTATAAGTTTCTTGATTTGGTGTAGCGCTTTGGTTACCGTGATATCTATTTATATCAGTTAGTTCCCATCTTTTATATTTCCCTATATTAAGAGGGGGGAGGTGAAACCCCAGGTCTGATCATTGGCAGCTGACACCAGGATCGCAGAGATTGTTTGAACATTTGATGTACAATACACACAGACACACATTACACCCATTACACCCATTACACAAACACACACATACATAATGTGCAGTATAATACACATAGACACACACTGCATTTTGTAATACACACAGATACACACTGCACCCTATAATACTTAGACACAAACACTGCATCCTATAATACACACACACTGAAACCTATAATACACAAAGACATACTCACTGCACCCTATAATATATGCAGACACACACAATGCATCCTATTATACACACAGATACACACTACATCATATAATACCCACAGACACACACACTACACACTGTAATACACACTGCACCCTATAATACACACAGATACGCTGCACTCTATTAAAAAAACAAATACATGGACTGCACCCTATAATACACACTGACTTTTCTCCCATTTAAAGAAATGGGAAGTCAGTAACTATGAAATAAAGAAGTATGTGGAACGATAGCAAGCCTAATATTGGTTAGATAATATGTGATCATTAGAAATACTGGAGTGTGTGCCCAGCTTTACATTGTTACACTTGTTAAAAAAAATATACATGGCAACTAACATTTCTCCTCATCTAATCTGTACAAGGAACACAACAGGAGATATAAGAAGTTTATTAAACAAACCTCCACTGCAATATTCTATTATTACAAAAAGCTTTATCTTTGGCGCCAGCACCTCAAAAAGTTGAAATGAAATAAAGGAGATAAATATATAATAAAAAATGAAAACAGAACACATTCACTTGGTTCCTGGCTCCCATATTAAGACATGAAAACCACTGTTACCTATATTTGGGTGTTTTAAAGATGTAATCATTTTGACTTCCCAGTAGATCTGTTGGAAGAGGTCATTCTTGCTATGAAGACTTCACAACATGTATTCAATAGGTCTTCTATCGAAATACCTCAGTTAATGTAGATCCTGACAAATTTTAGTGAGAGTGGGGGGGGGGCAGAAATCCAAAGTCTAGCTTTATATGCTGAAATAAGGAGCACAGTTAACCATGCCTAACCATGCCCGAAGGCTCGTTCATTAGAGTTCCATATAAGCACAGGAAATGGGGATTTAGGAAGAGAAACTCTTAGAATAACTTTAATGTAGTCAATAATCTTATCCCAGAACCTCTCAATTTTTCTGCTCATCCAGAAATTGTGAAAGAAGGTTGCCCCCACTCTTTTACACTCTGGACTTCTTCTAATTTGTGAAATGTATGCCCTACTCAAAATACAGAGATGTATTTCCTGCAGCGTGGCTGATCACAGCCACTTTATAGTGCTCAGGGGATATTTATTAAAAAAAAAAAAAAAGGTGTCCATGATGCCAGAGACATCCTGCTGCCAACTTTCCTGCATTAAGTGCCAAAGAAGCCAAGTTTCATAAGTGAGTATGGGTCGTATTCATAAAGACCGCGTATACACAATATACGTTGCAACAAGAATCGTAGATGACGTTAGAAAATAGGGAAACTCCAGGCACATATGCAATGTGCCCGGAGCTCTGAATATGGCCCTATGTTGCCATAGAGTTACACCCTGGACTGCTATATCTAGTTTTGCCTCTAGGGGCAGTTCTGGATTGTTTTATATTGTGGACATTTCTACTACCTGTTCCTAGAGACTGCTGCTGCTCTCTGGGATTAATCATGTAATGTGCTTGTTATCCTACACCTGTGCTCTGGTTTTATCTATTCTATCATTCCAGAGCAAGGCGTAGGTCGTTGCTTCCTGTGCTGCATGATTGGTTGATCTTCTGAACCATGGTCCTGTTATCTGGTTCTCTCTGTCTGTTTATCTTGGAACTCTGCTTTATACCAGCCACGCTTCTTACTCTGTGGTCTTTATATGAACTTTCTTGCATACTCCCTTTACATTAACTATACCTATATATTACTTCTGTGGACTCATTTGGACTCTTCCGGTATCCTTGTGTTTGCTACCTGTTATCTGTGCTTAAATTCTGCGTTATCTGCTAACTCCTGTGTTTCATTCTTGTTCCATCCATGTCATCCTGCAAAAAAACCTCACCAGTTCCAAAGTTATTGTGGTGTGTGATCCACCATCGTAACAGATATATCTGTTGTCATCTGAAATGTGTTGGTTATAAGAAATAAAGAAAAACTATCTGATGCACTACTATGTAGCCAAACCAATTGATTATGCATGAGAGAGAGAATATGCCTGTAAATATATGAGATATTGGCTGTTAGGCACGCTGTATTTTTCTTTTAACTGTTGATTTGAATACATAATCACTCTTGGGTTGAAAATGTTGCAGATTAACAAAATACCTTTGTCCCTTTAGGCAAAGAAGTGAAAGTCCTTCAAACCCAGTGGTAATGCTGGATTTCCTGAAACAATAAGTTGAGTGATTTTATGCGAACATATTAGCCGACTAGAAACCTTCAGCCACTTGTTATGTGTCTGTAAATAAAATATTAAAAATGAATATTGAAGCCAGCAACTTTGATTTAGGAAGGTGAAGCAGGGCACCAGAGGAGTAGTGATGAAGGCCCGGATTCAGAGTTTGAAAATAAAAGAGGAAAGTTGCACCTGGGTTAAACCATATTGATTTCATGAACAGTTAAATTCATTTTATTCTATGCAACTGGGAGAATACTTTGTTTTTGTTTATTGCACATGGATACTGACCAGCTTCACTTTTACATTGTTATTTAGGCTTGGGCTAGAATGAAATTTAACTCCCCTGAAATCAACATGGTTTAACCTGGTATTTTTTTCCTGTCTTATCTTCAAACTCTGAATCAGGGTCGAAAACCCATTTCCAGTTTCCCATTATTGAAGTGATTTTGTTCTAATGGCCACCCAGTAATATACCTAAAATATGCAAAAAAAAAGTGGAGATATCTGGGAATCCAATACTTCCCTGATCCCTACTAGCTTTAATTCTTCAAGCTGCTATTCTGGTTTTATGTCCCCTCCATACAAATGTTGTGAACAGTTTGGAGGACTTTTGAACATCTGTATAGAAGAGACTAACAGTCAACATGAGCACAGAGTAAGTCAAATTAGGGAAAATTACTGATTTCTAAAACGCATTTAAGTCTAACATAGAAATATTAAGAGTTCTCCAGTTTATAAAGACATATAATGTAATGGAACCAACTTTTGAAGTCATAATGCAATGGAACAGTAAGATTTTGAGTCTTAATAAAAAAAATAACACTGTCTGCTGTAGTCATGATATAATACTGACATTTTGTGCCAGATTTACTAAGCTGGGGGTTTGGAAAAATGGAGATGTTGCCTATAGCAAGATTCTAGCTCTCATTTTCGTATTACATACTAAAGATTGTCAGTAAAATTTGGGCAACATCTCCACTTTTCCAAATCCGCAGCTAAGTAAATCTGGCCCTTTGAGTCATAATGTAATGTAACACTGACAAATGAAATCATATTATGATGGAACACTGAAATTTTGAATCATAATATATTGGAACACTGACAGATGGAGTTATATTATAATGGAACGTTGAGATTTTGAATCATAATATATTGGAACACTGACAGATGGAGTTATATTATAATGGAACGCTGAGATTTTGAATCATAATATATTGGAACACTGACAGTTGGAGTTATTATAATGGAACGCTGAGATTTTTAATCATAATATATTGGAACACTGACAGATGGAGTTATATTATAATGGAACACTGAGATTTTGAATCATAATATATTGGAACACTGACAGATGGAGTTATTATAATGGAACGCTGAGATTTTGAATCATAATATATTGGAACACTGACAGATGGAGTTATATTATAATCGAACACTGAGATTTTGAATCATAATATAATGGAACACTTACAGATGAAGCCATAAATAATGGAATACTGAGATTTGGAGTTGAAATACAATGATACTCTAATTATAAATTATAAATCGCCAGCCATAGCCATGAATTTCAGGCAATTTTTATTCAAAAATCATCAGATTAACTAAGGGGAGTTAAGTGCTGACAGCGATGTATGGCGATTTTTCTATGGTTAAATTGCCGTGATTTTGCGCTTTAAATAGCGGCAATTTACCTTTTAAAATCGCCGCACATCATGCCCCCTTATTTAAAAAAAGAATAAAAATGATTTAAATGTTTTAAAAAATGTCCTCTATCAGTAAAAATTGTATACTGCGGCATGCTACTAACCCCAAACATGCTGCCCCATATGGTACTACAAGGCACAGCATGCCCATGTATTGCATGCCCATGTATGTATTCCATGTATTATCAGATTGTGACCTGATAATAACAAAGAAATATTATTACATGAACTCAAAAATATTTTAAAAAATAATTAATAAACTGAGAGTCCCACCAGAGAGTATAAATAGGGGCCATTCCCCAGGCTACACAGAAGACGATGCAGCGTGTCACCGGAGCTCCACAAGAAAAAGACGGTCCACAGAACCGATGTTTCCAATCAACAAGGAAGACTTCAGAAAAGTGAGTATGAAGTTTATTAATTCTTTTTTTTTTAAATATTTTTGAGTTCATGTAATAATACATGGCCGGCCAATCACACTGCCCTAATCCTGGCAGACGGAAAAGCTGGGACTCAGAGTGAGTAGCCACGCCAGGGAGACCTAACACTATGGAAATGTCTGCATCAATATATTACTATGAGTAGAAATGTAAGAGAGAGAAATTTTGGTCTCTATAGAAATTAATGAATTATACCATTTTATTTCATATTTTACAGCTTCCTGTTCATGAATTCAAGATTGACATATTGACAAGTTTCCGATTAAATAAACCGCGTCAGGTCTGCCATAAAATATGCACTTTATTAGTTCACGTGTTATTTATTGTATGCTCTTTTCAATAGATTTAGGTATTAAGTGTTGTTTGCATAATAAATATATATATATATATATATTTTTTTCTG
>WWET01000031.1:877986-895021 GCA_011038615.1 Limnodynastes dumerilii
CTGTATTAAAATAATTATATATACATAAAAGAATGGCATCACCTGAATTAATTAACAGGGTCTGCACACACTGGGACCGGTACTCTTAGTGGGAGTAATTACAACACTTAATTAAAAATCCAGCTGATCTTCGGAGATTGAGGATATAAATCTACAGTATGCACCACATGAGGCCCAACACTTGAAAAAGAGCATTTGGCCTGAAACGCGTTGTGGCTCTGACAACCACTTGACCAGTGGCATAAATTCTGCCCAGGTGCCCAGAGGCAAGGGGACTGGCGTGATGTCATGATGTCACACAGTGCATTCCTGTGAAGAGGAGCCCACAGCCAGTTTTGTTCCTACACCCCTGGATACATAGTCATGTTCATTCTGCAGGTGCTTGTCCTGTATTATATAACCTACCAAGAAGACTAAATGGGAGAAATAGCAGAATTCATATATATTGAGGTGTTTAGGTACAAGAGAGATATTTTTACAGGAAGAGAGGTATAAGAACATGAGAGCAGTATGACACAGGAGGGTTTTAGAGGAAGCCCTTAACATATCTTCCCCCCTCCCATCATGTGTACCTTCCGATGGAAGAGTCTTCTAATACCATGTTCACACTGCTGCCCCGGCAGTATCCCGGGATTTTTGACCCGGATTATTACTGGGGCACACATCAGCCCAGCTCCTGAGACCCTGTTCACAATGCTGCTTAGACACAGGAAATTCCTGGGTCAAGCCCGTTCACACTGAACACGCGTCTGCCCTGGCATTAGTGGCTGACAAAAGATGAGGTCATTTAAAGGGGACTTTTACTATGTAAAGGCATCTCACTCCCTCCAATCTACTTCTTTCAGTGAGACCCGGGTTGAAGAACCCAGGTCGCACCGTTCACACTGGCGGCAACCCGGGTCGGACCCGGGAATAACCCTCCAAATATTCCGGGTCTAATTCCCGGGTCAGTAGACCTGGGTAGCAGCAGACGCACCCGTTCATACTGAGCCACGACCCTGGTCGTCAGGATTTGCCCTGACAATATCCCGGGTTTTTGGCTCAGTGTGAACGGGGTAATACAAGCCTAACTTCTGAGGGTTCCGTGCTGGAAGTCTGTAGAGTTTGCATGCGCAGTTACCGGTGTGAAAACATTTCATAAATCTGTAGCCCAAATTTGTGATTGCTGTCTTCTGCTTTTTTGATCAATGCAGATTCTTCTAAAACCAAATAATTTTTTCTAATGGATCTACCAGGAAGTCGAGATGATGAAATCTTTGAAGCATCCATTTCCAAGTGATTCTCATGTCTTAATATGGAAGCGAGAAACAAGTAAATGTGTTCTGTTTTCATTTTTTATGAGATATTTATCTCCTATATTCAAGTTCGCGTTTTTGAGGTGTTGGAGACAAAGAAAAAGTTTTAAATAGTGATGGAATATTGCAGAAGAGTTTTGTTTAATGACCTACTTATATCTCATTTCATGTTCCTTATACACATTAGATAGGAAGTAATGTCAGTTGCTGTGTTAATTTTTTTTTATAACTTTACATTGTAAAGCTGGGTGCACACTACAGTATTTCTAACAATCAAATGTTTTTATGCCCTTGTGTAAATGCCTATCCTATATTATACCATTCAAACTAGGCAACAGTTTGGTAACAAAAAAAAAACTGGAAGAAAATGACCCTGTTAAAATACTATGAACACCTGCTCTGTCCAACTTCTGCACAATTTGTAGTAAACATTCTTTCTGATTGTGTGTAAAGTTATTTATATTCTCACTAAATTACTCCTCCGTTTGACTCATCATAACCTGATTAGACGTTACATCCTGTTTATATTTTATCGGCAGTAATATCTGTCTCTCCTCTGTTTCTGGATCAGCCCCATTTTGTTTACACATATTAAATTTGCCTTCCTGTGTTTTTGCTGTTTTGTTTTTTGGGGCCAAGGTGCAGATTTGCACCTATTTTTGTATGTTTCTCCTAGATCTGAATTCAGTTGAAAATGTAAAAAAAAATATTGAAGAATGTAAAAAAAAAGGAAAATGGTGGGAAATGGGCGTGGCTTCGCGGGTGCCGTGAAAGGGGCGTGGTCTAGCGTTCATGTGGGGCAGACTGTCATGGAGGAAGATGGTAAGCATAGTAAATGTGTCACAACATATTCAACGTTGCTTATGCACTGACACAAGCTCTGGTCCATGGTGTAATGTGCTCCTCTAATACATTGCTATTATTGCTATTAGATCTGTTCTTGCAATATAAAATTACCATTCTAATGTGTAAAAGAAGTAAATTATAAATAAAAAAATATCAAAAACAGGACTTGTTACAGTCAATAACAACGCAACTCCTTAATGTAGATTTTTTTTTTTTAATTATTTTTAAACCTACATTATAAACTTTTTGCTTTCACAAAGAACGTTAATGGACGTCTTAGATATTTTGGCAGTCCGATAGTACGACCATATTGTCAGTATTGTCATTTTACGTGTTTTTTTAACATCGTATTAATTAACCTCTGCCACGATACAGTCTAATTCCCTAACACACGCTCACAGGCTAGGGGTAATTTTTGCACCATGCGGTAGGAAAGTGGGGGCGGGGTGGGAGCATAGCTTGAACAGGGCGGAGCTTATTTTTCCTGTTATTGGGCTCCAAAATGTTGCTAATATATCCCACATGTATTATTATATATTATTATATTATTATGTATTATTATATATTAGAAACCCCCCTTTCAAAATCCTGCGTTTGCCATTGGAATTGGTGTCTATCCTTTTAAACATTTGCAGCTTCCTCAGTGCCCACAGAATGCCTGTTATAACAGGTTACGATGACCACAAATCAGGATTCCCCACAGTAATAGAAACAGTAAAAAAAAATGCAAATGTAGAGGTAATAGACACTAACTAGATAGCAGCATTAAACTTTAAGGTTTAACACATATGTTGTATAATTTTAGCTAGCACAGCCAAATGTGAATGTAACGCTTAGCTTCCACTACAAATAAATAACATCTAGTATTAGCAGTAAAAAGCAGCATGCTGCATTGGCCGGTAACATATTTTGATGTTGGATTAGGACAAACTAATAAGGTTTGATAGCATTTTGCTTTCTCTTTTTCGGTTTTATGGCAATCGCATAAATCCTCATTAATTTTGTTCCTTTTCTGCGTTAAACTAGAGGTCTTTTTCCATTAAGCATCAATAATTCATTGTAATGTGGGAGCAGTGAATTTCCTAAGTAAATAACTATAGCATAGTGTTACATGGTATTTGATATCCAACCTCTGCTATTGCTACCTCACCAGGACTGTTAGAATTTGTTTTCTCTAGTTGCTAGGAAATACTGTCTGCCCTGGCCAAGCAAAGTGCAGACGTCTGTCCTAGGCCTGTGTTATAAAGCCAACATCACCTTGACATACAGCCCAGCACAGCAGAGAGACACATACATGGGACTGTTTCCTAGTGGCTGCAAAGAAATCTTATCACTGTCCTTCAGTTATGCTATTATAAACATGACTGTTGGACCATTTAAGGAATAATTAATATCCAACATAGAATACATTTGTTTCCACTGTTCTAATTGACCTTGCGCTCTTGTTCTGAAAACCTTACAAGAAGGAGTGTAATGCCCAAATAAACATTTCCCAAATCAGTACTTACCACCAGTACAGGGTTTAGGAAAACCCTAAAGCAGGGTACAGCACACTGAAGTTTTTAGTTGCTACGATTCTAGCCCAGACCTGCTTAGCGATTAACCCCCACACACTGCTCTCTAGCTTCCTGTGGATCGTTTTACAAACCGTTTAAATCAACCTTTGCCGCAATGTTCTGCTCTGCCACAAGGGGGGCGCTATACAGCTATATGAATCAAAATTGTTGATGTGAAGATTGTGTTTCAGTACACATTGAGGTTCTCTAGACATCAGAACATTGTGGATCTTGTAAAATTAGGAGCTCCTAAAGATCAAATCACATGACATATGATGCAGTTTCTGATGATTCTGCAGCATTGCGGGACAGAACACACTGGTAAAATGTCTGAACTATCTGATTATCATGGGCCGTATTCACACATACGTTTTTGTGGCGGATTGCGTAGGATTGGATTAATTGCGCATGCGTAGTAAGGGACTTTATGGCACCTAGCCACAGGAGTCACTATGTTTGCACACAGATATAACTGCCCATGGAGGAATACCCAGATTAAAATTGCAAATATTGTTGAATATGCAATTTACTACAGAATATTTACAAAGAAAGAGAATAAAATAAATAAATACAAAAACCAAAATTTTGAAAGTCTTTAGTGTATGTGTTATCTAAAGACTTTCAAAACCTACAATTAATTGCTGAGGTGTCTCCCATAGCAACCAATAAGATTTTAGCTTTAATTTCCTATTATGCATTAGATAATCCATACCGGACGCTAAATTTACTCAACTATGGAAAAGGAAAAATGGAGATGTTGCCCATAGCAACCTATCAGATTCTAGCTGACATTCTCTAGTATGTAATAGGAAAGTGAGAGCTAGAATCTGATTGGTTGCTATGGGCAACATCTCCATTTTTCCTTTCCACAGTTGAGTAAATCTAACCCTTAGAATCCCTACATTCCCTTACTAGAAGCATTGGTAAATCTACGCCCACGTGTTAATTCACCATGACACAGTACCACAGGATATCTCAAAGATGTTCTAGGGATGAAAACTGTTGATAAATAAATTAAATACAAGTCACTGTTAAGGCTGGGCACTTGTCGTTACACGATCTTGTGATATCCTAAGTTTTATTATTTTTGTTACAAATAAACATCATTCAGTACAGTAGTACCCCTAATAACTATAACGATAATTGCTTAGCTACTATAAGTGGAGCACTTAATAGGTTGCAATGTGTTCTTTTTAAAGGCTTTCAACAGAAAGCTGACAAATATACATATACAGCGAACATGAGTTAAGTTATGAAATATGTGGGATTTCCTTTAGGCCTCTTGAACTTCAACATTCCAAACTTTTTACTCACCAGTTGTCTTAGAAACAGGTCCCTTAAGGTGTACGCTGGAGACCAGCAGCCTCAGTACTTCATGTGATTATATTACTCTGCCAAGCTACCCATAGGAGTCAGATATAAACCTCCACATCCATAACCCATAGTACCTATCAACAGATTTGTGTCCTTTCATTCCAAAGCTGTACAGCCTACATACATACACACAGGTATATAGTGCATTAGACCTGCACAGACTTATTTCATAAATCTGTATTTAATGTGGATGTGGTTTGGTCATTTTAAGTATTGTACTAATGTATTTTACAATTACTCAGGCCATTCATTACAGATTTATTTTACTTTTAAACACAGAATCAGCATATGATGGCAGACTTCTATATTTACACAGAATATCCTTTTGTTTACCTTATATATCTTAAGCATGCTTAAATCAGTGTTGCCGACTCCCCCAGAAAACCCAGGAGACTCCCAAAATTTAGGCAGTTCTCTCAGTATCCCGGGACAACCGGCAAATCTCCTGAATGTCTCGACCACCTGTCAATCTCTATTGTAATCCCTAGAGTTACTAGGGATGGGCGGGACTTGATAATAATAAAACAAGCCCCGTCTACCCCCTGGAACACTAGAGATTATAGTAGTGCTTGACAGGGGCGGGGCTTAACAATGTGATTTGCATACATCGTGTCATTATATATATTGATATGACTGCATTCATATATGTGCTATCATATCCTTCCTTGTCCCTTTGCTCCAAGCTATACATGTGTAGTTCCTCTAGTCTGTCTTTGTATGTTTTGTTGCCCTTCTTCGCACAGTATTTAATGCATTTATGTCCTTCTGGATACACGGGCTCCAGAACTGAACAGAGTATTCCATGTGAAGCCGTACTTGGTGACTTGGTTAATATACTTTAACTTTAAGTTATAATTTAACATTGCATGGCACTGTTGTACCGTTGTGTCCATTGGTTAAAGAAAAGGGTTTTTAATTTAACAGAACCATATGCAATTTTATACTGACTTGTAACATTTCGTGAACTTCATCTGGTTAGACCAGCGGTAAATGACTAATCATCGTAATAAAATAACATAAAATATAAAAGTATTTTGTGTTTACTACAACAAAGACAGATAAGTAATAATGGTTCCTGATCTGTTTCTGTAATGAATTCCAACAATGCGTATTCTGCTGTTATCATAGAATAAGTCAAGTTCCAAGATATAGGTTCATCTGACTCTTATTCCAGATGCTGACTTACTGATAGTGAGCGTGGATTGTTACGTTTTGTGTTAGTTACATAGCACACAAATTTTATGCATGAAGTCAGACATTAAAATTCTGTCCTGTTAATAGAGCTATCCAGTGTTGAACGTTCTCATCATCATTTTAAGAGTTATATCAGGGGGTTTAGAAACACACTATCACTGTAATTCCTGCTACAGTATATAGAGCTAAGGGGGCTAAACAAGGATTGGATTGTCCAAATTTAAACTGATGGATGATCTGTAGTACTCATACTTTCCTCGATCAGACAAATGACTATTAAACAAGCAAGAAATTGAATGTTCTACTCCTAGGACTGTATTCACACCTAAGAAGCAGTCGTGTGTCTAGCTTCCAAGAAAACGAATTCCCAACAAAAATGGAATCATCAGTATTAATTGGTAAGTAAATTTACAGTGAAATTATATTTTCATATTTATTGTGAAGACTGTTCAAAAAAGATCCACTGACTTTTTTTTTATCTTTATAGAAAAGCTAAAAGTAGGTAACACTGCAGCTGATTAACAAGAGATCAAAGTGTATTTTTATTTCTGTCTCCATTAAATCATGCTTTACTTAACTGCCAGCCTTTGATTATATCTTAACCTCCAATAAATTGGCGACCTCCATAAGCTTGCAGGGAAGCAATGCACAATTTTTAAATGTTGACATTATACCGCAATGAACTCTTAACCTGGGACGGCCAAACACTTCAGGAAGTCAGGGAGTCCACCCACTCTTCAGGGAAATTTGGCAAGCATTAGGTAAAGTTGCCATTGCAGGAGAAAAAAATAGTTTTCCTATCTGAAATTATCGCACAATACGGATGTGGTTTGTTGATCCGTGTTTTTTTTTATTTTGCAAAGAATATCGTACGGCAGCTGAATGTAGACTGCTGGCAATTGCCGGAAGTCTGCATTGTATATAGCAGCAGTGACACAACTACTGCAGTCGCATTGGTCGAAAGATAAGTGTAACCTAGCCCTACCCTTAACCCTCTTCTAACCCTAAACCTTTGTTTTCCACAGTCTAGCCCTAACCTTTCCCTTCTTCAGCCCTATCCCTATCCCTGCATGCCCTGCAGCCTAACCCTAACCCTGCATGCCCTGCAGCCTAAACCTAACCCTCCATATCCCGCAGCCTAAACCTAACCTTCCCCTTAAGCACTAACTCTAAACTTATACCTGCTGCAGCCACTGCACTAACCTTAACCTAAACCCGCCACAACCACCACAGCCTATTGCTATTGGGGGACGGGGAAATAGGTTCCTGATCCCAATAGCAATTTTCCAGTTTCAGTGCTACTTGAACAATGATACAACCGTCATTCAGCTTCTATCTGTATCAGGTTCAAAATAGAGCCGCCCGAACCGGGAACCACATCCTACAGATCCATTTTATGTGCTTAGTGCACCCAATAACACACTTTTATTTAGACCTCAGGAACTGATGACCATCACATTCATTTCCAGTCGCTTGTAGCTCTGTGACCAGACGCCCACGGAAAATGACACTTTGGGGCAGATCCAGACCTACGTGCTTGTTACGTTAGATCGCAGAGCGTATTTACGCTATCGTAAGTACTATGCACTCCACTGGGCACTCCCATCGGACGGACGTACATTTGCTGATTTACGTCTACCAAACCCTACCTTAACTTTTCCAAGCATAACCGCGCACATACGTAGCGTCCTGACGGACGTAACTGCCTGACCCTGCCCCTACTGTACAATTAGCGTCCTGTTGGCACGCCCCTTCGTATGTAGTTACTACATTGTTACATGTAACATCTGCCGTGCGCATGCGCAGAACGTACAAATGGACAAAATTACGCTAACAGCTAACGTAGCTTCGCTGGCGTACGTAGGTCTGGATCTAGCCCTTTCTATTCAACTTTCTCTGCAGTTTTCTTCTGACCAAAACTCTGTGCCCTCAAAATAGCCCTATTAGTGCAGATGTCCTACTTACTGGGCCAAGCATATAGAACGTGCACTTGTAATTCTATTCAGACGTCCCATTAATTATCCAGGAATCTATTTAATGTATGCCCTTAGTTCTTGTACTATTAGGCCTGCTCGGTGCTCCTCTGTGTCTGAGTTAAGCTGTCCTGCTGGTACATCTAACATTAGACATTGTTTTATGTCTTCCAGTCTACCCTGCATGGTTCATCTTCATGATTCCAGACATTTTTTTCCCCTCTGTGTCCTCATATGCCCATTTCCACCATAATAATTCCTACCCACCACCTTGATCCTATTGACCAGTCAAGATATACGATGAAAAGGAAAAAAAATCAATAAAACACACTTTCTCACTTTACTTTAATGTTAAAATTAGTATTTTATTATATTCATTAAGAGGTAAATTACACTGTGTAATTGTCTTCTATGTACTGTATATATATTATTAATTTAAAAACCGCCGTTCTGCACATAATTGTTTTACATTGATTTTTTACTTACTTTTATCTCTCTCCTCATCCCCCAGAGATGACCCCATTTTAAGTCAGTTACAGAACTGCATTACAGATGGCTAAGAATCTCTGAGTGCAAGGCTGTTAAATGATGATTATAAAGTATATTGCCAAAGGAAGATCTGGGCTGCAATAGGGTTTAGCATAATGCCTGGTGTATTTTATCCATGTAGCAAGAAAAATAGCAGAATGCATTTAAACATAACCCAGGAAAAAACACTTTCTGCAGGTCAATTTAAAGAAAGACAAAAAAAAGAAAAGTTTTTGCGTTTTATTTTATAGATAGCATGGTATGGTATGTTACTGGGGAATGACAGTATTGCTGGGGCATTTTCTTTTCTTTGTCTCTGCCTTTTATGCACCTGCAGGGACGGATTGGCTTTAGAACTTATAGGGAATTTTCCCAGTAGGCCGGTGGCATCTAGAGGCTACTCAGTGTCTCTGTAAGGACACTCCGTGTTTGCCTGGGGGAGTACCGGAGTGGTCACGAAAGGTATAGGAAGGGTGAACGAGTCGAATACCAGGTTGTGGAGTCTTTGCCTTCAGTGGGTCTTCACCAGGGCCCCTGATGGTGGGGATGGATTTGTGCGGCGCCCTAAAAGCGTGGTCGCAACCCGTTGAATCAAACCTCGTGGAAAAGGAAAGAAAGGATACCCACGTGGTGAACCAGACAGAGACAAGGAGTACAAATATAAGAGCGGGAGCAGAACAGATTGGAAGTGACCAATCTGAGACAGACTACGTGAAACACAAGGCGATGGTCACTGGGTGCTGTATGTTTCAGGCGGTGGTCACTAGGATGCTCTATGTTTCGGGTGGTAGTCAGTAGATGTTGTATTTGCTTGTAACTTTTTTACAAGCAAATAAAATATATAACCCTGTCCAGTCGCTGCTCATACACAGGCAGACATCGGTATTGCTGGCATCTTATTGACAGATTTACACAGGGGCATAGTGGGAGGAGCGCTGACTGTTGGCCCAGTAACGAAACGCCTATCAATAGGCTGCAGAGTTTGGTTGCTGGGAGACCAAATACAAACCAGTTTGATCTTTCTAATCCTATTTCTGTGAATAACGCGGCTGCAGCAAATAAGTTATACAGCCGCTTGGTTGACAGTAGTATTAGTAGGACCAAAATCGTTTCTGTTTGGTTCCCCAGCAGAAACTGTATGGGAGGCCCTAAAACACCTGATAGCGGTGCGGCCCCTGCCCCCCGGCCCAGGCCGCCAGTGCTAGCAGCAATAACCAATAAAGTTCAAATGACTGTACAATGGTAAAATTGTGTCACATGAGAGCATATAAACGCCAGACATCAGCAGTAATTCGCATTAAGCTGTGTGACCTTCCTGAAACTGTTTATTAGCAATGGGAATTAGCTGTCAGAATCTACTATTTTGATTAGTATTCTCAGTTATATTATTAGTAATACAAATATAATAATAGTAAAATCCTGACCTCTGAGCACAGTTAGCAGCAAAGATCCAAAGCTTGGGATTAGATAGGTTATATTTCGGAATAGGGTAAAAGCTACAATCATAGTAAATGTAATAAAAAGCACACACACACACACACCCACATACACATACACACTGCGCCATACACACACACACACACACACACTGCGCCATACACACACACACACTGCGCCACACACACACACACTGCACCATACACACACACACACACACTGCGCCACACACACACACACTCCACCATACACACACACACACTGCACCATACACACACACACACACACTGCGCCATACACACACACACACTGCACCATACAAACACACACACCCGCATACACACATTGCGCCATACACACACACACACACTGCACCATACACGCTCACATTGCGCCATACACACACACACCCGCATATATACATTGCGCCATCCAGACACTAAATTTAGGCAAAAACTTCTGGATCTGCTCTAGACACGATACACAGACAAAAGTCGGAAAACTATTCCAGGAACTGCAGAAAGATGGATCCCATAATAACTGTACTGGAAACATCCCACAAAAATAAAATCCACATCAACATAGAGGAAAATGATGTCTGAGGAAGCGCTGAGGTGTCTAAAAACACAATTCTATGTGCAGCACACAAGTAAATTGCTTAAAATTAATAACATTTCTTCAACCATATAATTGGATTATAGGACATCCACACCCCTGCATGCTTTCAATACGTGCGGCGGGTGTTTAATTCCTCCTGTCACTCTCTTCTCTCATGTGGACTTTATCATGTGGACAGACCGCTGATCCGCGTGTACGTAGCTAAACCAGCCCATACTGTATTATTTCCATCTTTCCCCACCCACGTATATAACATCTGGAGCCATGCATAAGTAAGCAAATGTACGGACCTGTGGATCCTGTCCATAGTCTCTACTGGAATGTGAAGAAATATAGTGATGAGCCCTATTCCTCATAGATAGTATGTATGTATGTGTATGTAGATAGATAGATAGATAGAGAGATAGATAGATATGAGATAGATAGATAGATAGATAGATAGATAGATAGATAACCTTCAGCCACAAACGTAAAAATACATAAAAAAGATATCAATCAAATAAATTTCATAACCACTATAACCTGATAGCTCCATATAGTGGAAAACACATAGTAATGGATTCCATTGCCGGCAGCAAGATGTAATCAAGGGACCCTGCGGGAGGCTTTAGAGTGGATGTCCAGATGAGTTTAGATGAAAAACAGCAGGAGAAAAGCGATGATCTCGCTGGCTGGGACTCGTTCAGAGTCCAGTTTCCAGGAGAACCACTTGACGTGTTTCGTACATGCAGCTGCATTGAACTTGGCTGCTTTGTGTCTGTGCACTATGACGTGCCTGAACTACGTAAATACGGTGGGTGGATGCGTAAGATCGACATTTTCGACAGTGGTTAGGGAAACTCGTTCCTTAGTATCGGGCGTCCCTAACTGTTGCATAGTTACGGTTGAGGGGGTGTTCCTCACCGTAACTACACCACAGTTACGGAAGGAAGGTGTGGGGAGGTAAGGAAACGAGGATGGGAGGGCGGGTTTGGACAGTTGCGCTCCTGTGGCCGGTGTAATTTCACACTGTTACGCCGACTGAAGGTAGGGTAGGCTTCACCCGGCGTTACAGTTTTTAATTACACCAGCCACAGGGGGAGTGTTGGGGGGAGTGCATGTCATTACGCTGTACGTTCGTAAGCACAGCGCATTGGCGTAGTTCAGGATCAGGGCCTATGTGCTGTACTTGCAATGCCATCCAGAGCCCCACAGCCCTTCAAGAATTTACACCCAAATGGACGGTGCCCATACTGGATTTTGATTTGTGTGCCCCTTTGAAGCAGACACCAGCTTATAGAGGGAATCTGCCCAAGCACTATGCAATGTCTCTGGCTCCAATAGTCGAGGACATGTGTAGTGACTACATATCTTGACAATCGGGGACAATCTCCCATCTTTCCTGAGCCCATCCTAATCTATCAGCCCAGCAATGTGTGATTCATGTGTGCAGAACAAATGATCCAATATCGAACCAGTGAATTTTTGACCATCGTGTTGCCATGCCATGGATCCATACCAAACACTACATGACAATTGATTATGGTAGAGTATGTCATCAGCTTTAATGAAAACATTTAGCAGATGGTGTCTGGGACCTAAATATCAGCTGATAATTGTTCCATTGAAAGGCTGATGATTTTAAAAACCAACTGTTCTAGCTGGAAAATAAAGAGAAAATCACTAGAGAGTAAGATTTTCCTCTAAATCCCTCAATAGAAAGGACACGATTGGGCAGTAAGACAAGATACATATTCTCCGAGCTCAGTAGGTATTTGGCAGGTGGTTGATAAATGATCGCTGCAGGCAAGGAGAAAGCGGGATGACGGTGTGTATGTCAGCGAACATATACTTTATATTGTCATATTTTCCCAGATTTGTCATCTTTTGAAATTACAGGATCTGTAATGTCATCACTAGTTACAAAGCTACGGTCGCCCGGTGACAGATTTGCAGAACTTGCAATAATTTATTCGCTATGGATAACACTGTTCAGTACCATTAGGGATGACCCTGAGCTACTCTTCACAGCAGAGGTGAGAAGCTGTTAATTTTACAGGAACCAGGTCTATTAATCAAAGCTGGAAAAGAAATAAAAAAGAATCTGACATTAATTGAAGTTTAGACTTTTTTGAAAAGTGCCTTTAAAAAAAAAAAAGAGCAATGGCATCCTTATGAATTCTGATAGAATCACTGTGGTCCAGAGATTTCCAAATAATATTTCAATAAGGCCAGAGGGGATACTGAGCAGTTCCATTTTTAAGCAATTAGGTCCAAAATTTTAAGAAAGTATTTAGGTCAATGAGAAGCTGCAGGGAGAGAAGCTGTACTAAGCTGACATGACTGGTCTATGATCCTAGATTTGCCGTACCCATGTGAGTGTGCTGCTGCATGGACTTGAGGATCAGGGATATGGTCATGTAAAACATGCTAACATCTTTTTGTTAACATAAAATATGGGGAAATGAGGCTTCATAGGTCTTTGACACAGGTATGGTCGGGACATGATCATGGAAAAGGTGGAACTGATTCTACTATGACTACACTATTGTTTATTCAGTCAACTCTTATCACTCATCCTAAGAAATACTAACTACTGAATCCAGGGACAACTGTTATATACTTGTATAAGGCTACACAATCAAATGATTAGAACAGCATTTTCAATTATTATACAATGTAAGTGCATTTATTAACCACCTTTTTAAATAATTCAACCAAAGTCCAAGATGAATATTTAAATCTTTGCCACATAGTGCCTGATCCAGACCTAGGCCGATGCGCTGTGCTTACTAAAGCACAGCGTATCGGCGTTTACTTACCCTGACACTCCCCCTGTGCGGGCGTATGGCCCCTTCCTTACGCCGGCTGAAGGCTACCCTAACTTCAGCTGGTCCCACCCTCATTAAACTAGCTCCCCCCGCCCACCTACACTAACCTGAACGTAGAGACGCTGGGAGACGTCCACTCCAGCGTCCCTATGGCACTGCCACGGATGCCCGATCCACAATCGGGCAACATCTGCCCGGCGCATGCGCAGATCGGCTGAAAAGGCCCCTAGAAAGTAAGGTCTGGCTCAGGCCCCTAGAAAGTAAGTTTTTTTTTCTTCTATGCATTGAAAATTACGTTCCTTTTAAGCATGCATCTTGTCATTTCTCTAGCATTCCTAATACAAATCATCTTTTTTTAAAACTCTTTGGAGGTTAGCTACGGATCACTAGTTTGAAATAAATATTTTACTTTATACATCTAAATCTAAATAATGTTGACTGAAAATAACTAAACTGACATAGGATACATAATAGGGGATGCAGTCTGCAGAACGAAAGTTCCATTACAAGCAGCCGAAAACTTATTTTTAGCTGCCTCTATTTTGAAAAAATGTATCAGAAACTTTCTTTAATGAATAGTTAAGTAATTTATTGGCATTTTTACATATTCATTAATTCTGAAACCACCGCCTCACACCTACCGGACTGAGGTGTGTATTACAAGGAAGTCAATGGTAATAGGGTTAGCCTAAGGGTAGGGGAGTCTTAAGGTTATGCTGCGGGGAGGGGAGTCTTAGAGCCAGGCTGCGTGTAGGGGAGTCTTAAGGTTAGGTTGCAGTGAAGGGAGACTTAGGGTTAGGATGCGGGGAAGCGAGTCTTAGGGTCAGGCTGCTGGTAAGAAAGGGTTAGGGTAATTGAAGGGGAGGGTTACGGTAGCGGTAGGAGTTACATTTATATTCACCATTCACCACTACATCTTCTTTCTTTTGTGAATCGATTGCTTTCTCCTCTGCAGCCCACACCCCATAATACTCTCTAAAAAGACATGAATATTGCTCCAGTTATTATAATAATAATAATAATAATAATGGAGTACACACAGATCAAAATGTGTTAAGTGTGCCACTATCCGAACCTAACTCATCTGACCTGTCATGCAACCCGCCCCTATTTTTAGGATCTTTATGGCACTTGAGCTTGCCATAGGGTTTCCTTAAGTAACTGTTTGTATTTTGCTTCTTAAGAAGGAAAATACGAATAGAGATCCCTTCCCCCGCCCTCCCCAGGTAATTTAAATCCCTCCCCCCACCCACTCTTCTTAATAAAGGACAGAGGGCCTGATCCAGAGCTACGAAATTTTCGCACGACGGGTGAATGCGTACGTTCGGCCGTGCGTATAAACATACACGCCCCTAACACTCCCATTGTAAAGTACCTGCTTACGGCGGCCATACCCTACCCTTACGGCGGCTATACCCTACACTGGGTACTACCGTCGGCCGTACGAATTTTCGCACATAATACGCTGAGCGTACGGGCTTAGCACGCCCATACTGTACAATTTAAATGGCTATCCCCGCCTCCGTGTAGTAAAACGAGCGCCCAGGCGACCGTCGTACTGAACGCACGCCCCTCGAGCGAATATTTCGCACACAATACGACCACTATACGCTCATGTCGTCCAGCCGACCGGAAGCTGTCATACTGGGCATGCGCAGTGCGAATTTTCGTACGAAAATACGCAAATAACGGTCGTACGCTCGCTCGAAATCGGCCAATTTCGTAGCTCTGGATCAGGCCCAGAGTACCGTGCCACACCTCTACTTTCTTAAATGTCTAAATGCAGTGTTTAAAGATGACACGTACTTAATCTAGTAAAGACCGTTTTAGTGTATTACTTACTGTCACAATCAATTAAAGCAATAATTGATGGGAAACTGAACAGTATTTTAAGTGAAAACATGCGATAGGTGTATTTCGTGTAAGGGAAAGTACTAATGTTGTTAGAGGAAAAGCATGTCCTTCCATTAAATTTTCATACCTTCCCACGAACCTAAGTCAAATTTTAGCTTTTGTTTGCAACACCAAAGAATGGAGTCTGCCCCCTGCATTGATAATTGAATTGTTTTGTATTTTTGTCTTGTCACTTATATCTCCCTGTATGCCATGTTTATGTTTAGTCATGTTATGTCTTTGCTTGGAACTGCTTAAAAGCTTACAAACTATAGTGCACTGGGCGTACATAATGGAAAGTGCTTTATATCCCACAATGAACCAGCCAGGTCCTATGGTCAAAGAACTCAGTGCTCTGAATAATCCAGCCACACAGCAGTGTTATTAGCAGAAAGTAAAAGTGTTCAAGTTTGTGTTGATCATGTAATATATAGGGAATTGTAAATATGGTAGATGAAGGTTGAGGTAAACTTGCCTAAAAAGATGAGTTTTAAGGAAGCTCTTGAAAATTTGAAGAGTAGAAGATAGTCTTAATGGGTGAGGAAGGTTATTCCAGAGAGTGGGTGCAGCCCAAGAGAAGTTCAGTGACTGTGACTAAAAGCATTTATTGATGTAGAAAAGAGTTGCAGATCCCAGGAATGTCAATATTAGCATGGACAAATACCATCAGCCAAATAAAAATTACAATAATAAATAATAATAATAATAAAACATTATCACAACTTCTGGATTACATGTGATGCCATAAGACATCTTTGCTTGGGCAGCAATCACTGCTGATGCACATCCCACCGAGTTGCAATAAATATGGTAGAGGCCATCTATCCCCTTCAACCAAGGACAGTTGGCTGATGAAGTCATTGTACGTGACCATAACAAATGAAAAACAAAGTTATAGTTTGAGGTCTCTTTATAGTTTTTGGACTGTGAAATTGGAATATTTGTTATGTGTTAACAGAGAGAAAAGATGTGTTTATTTCTCAGCTAAAGGCACTTGTTTGTAAATCATTGATAATACCAGTCACAGACAGCTATCTGTGAATCTGCCAAAGAAATGAATGTTAACTATCTTCCTGATTGGCAATAGATACCGCTGCAGTTTAATAAACAAGGTCCAGAGCAACTAATCATTAGTCATGAAGACATACAGCACAAACTCTGCAGGAAATGCTCAACAATTGCTTGTTTTATCAGTGCAGCTGACAAATAATAGTCTGCTGGAGTCGTAACATTTTAGGTTCACAATCTTTACTTATCTATATGGCAATCTAAACATAAATGTGTTACAAATCAATTCCAAACACTGAATTTAATGAAGTCATTCTCGAAGACTTTAGCTAACTCACAGATTATTTCAGAAGGAGATAATGAAAGCGGTTTTGGTCACTACGGCGACAATAACATATTTAGCAATGATACCAATAATACTCTCTCCCTGATATTATAGAAATTTCGCACAGAAAAGGAGTCTTTCATTGGGTCTAGCATGTGGGTTACTATAATATCAGGGA
>WWET01000031.1:895052-921304 GCA_011038615.1 Limnodynastes dumerilii
TTTTACTGGGTCAAATAGAGACTTCAATGGATTTATATTGACGTAGACTCCAGTTAAACTTACTATTTAATTTCCCTATAAGTGGAATACAAAATACTAGGAAAATCTATAGGAAACCCAAATGAACAGAGCTGGCTGTTCATGATGATTGGAGTTCTGGACATGAAGAGATTGTGCTTTCTAAACAGAATTTAGGGGAACCACCATAATGCACACAATTTTATGTAGATTAATTAGATTAGATAAAATCTCAGACCCTCCAACATGACCTATTCCATTAGGTACAAAATGCTTTGCTCCTCAGTTTTAAAACTGTCAGTTACTATGGTCACCACCTTTTTGTGGAGAGGCAAATAGTTTTTTAAATATCAATTTATTTCTTTAAACCAGGTGAGTGACAGTTGGAAGCTCAGGACCAGATTCAATTGTACCTAATGGAATGGGTCATGTTGGAGGGTCTGCAATCGTAGCTTTGCCTGTGACCTCATTCATGTCCACATTGCAGACATTTTGACAAGAGTATGCAGTTTTAAGCATCACTCTATAGCAGTGTTCCTCAACCTCAGTCCTCAGGGACCACTAACAGTGCATGTTTTCCAGGTGTCACTGCTGGAGCACAGATGTTCTCATTACTAACTGTCACATTTTAAAAGCTCCACAGGTGCTGCTCATTATATCACTTGTGATTCTTTAAGGAAACCTAGAAAATATGGACTGTTAGTGGTCCCTGAGGACTGAGGTTGGGGAACACTGCTCTATAGGACTGTCCTGTAACACAGGAACATATGGAAAGTATAAGGATGCAACGAACAAACAATTTCCGGTAGCAGATAGCAGTCCATGTAGTAACAGGAACAAGTGATAAATTACAGAAAATAAGGGCTAAAAAATAATGTCAGGCAGGTAAATTACCCACAGGCTTAAGCCAAATTGAGCAAAATTGATAATAAGTTTTACATTGCAATGGCACAAACTCTTTCTCCTCTGGCTGCTTTACTGTTGTTGCTAGGCAGCCAGGGTGCTGCTCTCTCAGGAAGCTCAATGACAGCAATCATAGCAGTTGCAAAGCAGCAAGGTTGCTGTTTAAACAGGTGGTGGGGGGAGGGCAAAAATGCTACATGGGCACAACAACAAAATGAGACAGGAGGAACCATCATTTAAGTTACAGGGTTGAAAGAGTACCAGCATGTCAAGGCTCAAAGGACATACAGTACAGGTATTAGAAGGGATTAAAAGTCTGCAGAACATGTTGAAGGAATGATTTGAATTATTTTATATCAAGCCAACAAAATTAAGTGTCTCAGGTTTCTTAGACTACATTTACAGTCAAAGCAATATCCTCTGTATAATAATCAAAAATTCAGTTTTGTTCACAAGGAGATCCATCTGAAGGGTCTTTCCAAGATATCTGCATGCCTAATCCCTGCACAGGGGTGGGGATAGACATGCAGGTGAAGGTGAGTGGGTGGTGGTAGGCACTATGGCAGACTTATGGTTATGTAAGTCAGGCAGTTGGACCTAAAGTGATCTACTCAAGAGCAACACACCTCTAATTTGAAGAGCATCAGCTTAACAAATCCTAGTGGCAGTTGACTTATTTTATGCATCTGTAGCAGGTTCTAGTTTAAATAAGAATCAGGATATATTTATAGACAACTGCAAAAATCTGATTCTTTTACAGTATTTTTTTAGGTGCTTTCAACTCCACAAAGAGGGCAAGAAGTATGGAAAAAGAATATGTAGAAGAAGAGTAGGCATTCAAAACCCCTCACAAAAATAAAAAATACATCAATCAATAATATAAACAACCTCTCCTCCCACACTTTGACCGATCACTTCTATTGTGACCTCTAAAATTTGCTCATTTGGAAGCGAGACCTAATTTGTTTACGTTATGTTGATTTAAATATATTTAAAAGGATTCTTTGTAGAAAGAAGTATTTCAAAATTTTAAAAACCATTTAGTGAGAAGCCATTTTAATAAAGAGAGAAAATCTATTACTGTTAATACAACCTGGCTACTTGCCAAGATTTTGGGGTGCTTTAAGTGTGGCCATTCACAATGTATTACCTGTTATTATATAGATAAAGATTCCTTAGTCTTTTCTGGAGTAGATGGTCAAGTTTATGATATTATAATTTATCTATCCTCGTGCTGTTGTGGAAAAAAATATGTTGGTCGTACCACTAGACAATTATGTATTAGTTTGCTAGAGCATCGTAGAAACACTTTAAAATATAATAAATCACATTCCTTGTCTAAGCATGTTAATCTTAATCAGTGCTTTTTTTGTAAGAAAAAAGGTGCCAGAACTCACATCAACTCACGCGCGACCACACAACCAATCACAAACCGAGCGGCGCCACAAGCCGAGCAGTGCCATCACAAGCAGCACAGATGAAGTACACATGCATCATACTGAACACACAAGCAGCCGCATGCACCGTTTTAATGATTTTGCCACCAAAACATTTAAAATTTGGAAGATCCATCTAAAAAAGGTGCCGAAATTCCGTTCCTGTGCGTTCTATGACAAAAAAAGCACTGGTCTTAATCACGGAGCAACATTCATTGTGTGTATAATCTCTTCTTCTGTTTTCTTCCTTTTCACACTTCTACTTGAAGTGTTATTCCTTTTGTTTTTTTTTTCTCTTTATGTATTTTTGTATTAATGATTTATATGAGGTATTACTAGTCATGTATTCTAAAAAGAAATGAAGATCATTTAGAATTTTAATTAAATGTATATGTTCTAAATAATTAAATATATGTTATTGTGAATTCTTATTGAGACTTATGAATATCTCTATAGGAAACATCCTGAGAATTATACCTTTTATTATAGTGACATGTTCTACTATAAAGGTAATTCAATCAATATCCTCTATAACTACCTTGTTCCAAACATAAAAAGAATCAATGGTTTGACATTCAAAATGTTGGTAATTCGATCTGTATATAAGTATATCTGTATATCTTTATATCTGTATATCTGTATATCTTTAAGATTCAGCTAATGCATATACATGTCATTTTTGAAGATCAGCAAAAAAAAGTCAGAAAGCTGCCATTTGTGATATAGATATTATATTCTATATGTGTTTGTAGTCACTCACTGATTTAAATATGTACTTTTGTTTTAACACTGCAGTAGATTATTTATGTATTTATTTAGCTTCTTTTTATATGCTTGATGAATGTTAAATACAATTGGTATGGAGATAAATATATGTTATGTTCCCTCTATCCCTGTGTATTTGCTTCCAATAAATAGTTATCCCATATTTATCAATTAACTGAACCTGAGTATCTTGTATTTAAATTTATGTTGCTGACATCGGGCTTTACACATTTCTCTCTCTGACGAAACCACATTTGGAGAAACGCGTAAGGGGTCATTTGCTGTTTGACCTGTTGATAAGGACTTTCTTTGGCACAAGACTTTGCTTTAATCTACTTGCTATGCAGTCTATCATCATACACATGTGTGGGATACAAGCCATTTAACAAGGGGCACATAATGTGTCTCCTGACCTTGACTCCTCAAAGCAATAGAATTATATGCAAATATTTCTAACAGCTATACTATCTAACTGCTTGATTATATGTTGCCTTATGGTCAGTGAGCATTGAACACAAGGTTCCTGATTATTAAAGGTCTGTTTATTTGCAGCGCTAACATCATTACCATTCATCGCTACATATTACAGCTAGAGACTGACATTCAATTTTTTATTATTTCATTAGAATGCTTTTAAAAGTATCTATTTATCCTGGATTAGGAACTATTACCATCTGCTGCATATTCCAGCTAAAGTTTCCCTGCTAGTTCTTGTAGCACCATTGTTTTCCTCATACCATCTAATGAACCCCAAAAATCGTCAAAGGAGCGTTTGCTCACTGCAAAAATGTATTGCTTCCATCTATTGTCCAACAATTATGGAGATCTATGAATGAGGTTATATCTCCCATATTGAATTCTTTCTATTCATGCTGGATATCCTGTATGATTATTAATACCTTGTGCAATTATTGACATCTTATACAATTATTGAGATTAACCTTCAGTCAGACACCAAAAGTTTTACAATTGTCTTTTTATTGCGTGTTTTATTGTTACTTGATTGTTTTAAGAGATTGTTGCTTAAAATGATATTCTACTATACTCCAAATGCTTATCATTTCTTTTGTTTTTTAGTTAAGTGACTTAGGGGCTGTCTATTTTACATTGAGAGCACAGAGTACCAGTATTTTCTTGCGTATGGAAGACGCATGGAGATTCAAATCAGGTCCCAAGTGTAGAACAACATTCTAGGATGGCTGGAGGAATGTGTTTAAAATGTTATTCATCACTGACAAAGCTGCCCAGTCCAAGAGCCAAAACATGTTTTATTGTTCACGATAACTGAAGTGCAGCCTATAATATTTATTCCCTTTGTAATTATATGGAGTGTGGAGCATAAGTTGGTTGAGTTGGCACAGGGGGCATCTGCCCCTGGGTCCATCCAGTTTTGGAGATCATCAATGGGTCATTTCTTTGTTTGTTTTTTTTAAGGATAGGCTGCTCCTGGGTGCGAGGGACAATCTGAGATGCGCCAAATGTCCGGGCCCATTATCACATTGCAGCAGTTATTTACACAACACTCAATTTAATCTTGGGACTTAATTTACCAAACCGTGGAAACAGAAAAGAGGAGACCAATTAGATTCTAGCTGACATTCTCTAGTATATAATAGTAAAGTGAGAGCTAGAATCTCATTGGTTGCTATGGGCAACATCTCCACTTTTCCTTTTAGTAAATCTAGCCCCTGGTTGCTAATGCACATTACTGGATGGGTAACTATCCAATCATAAATTTTTTTTTTCTTAAACATAACTTATTTCTCCTAAGTTACAGTTTATTTTATTTCTCTGTTCCTCTCTTCTACATAACATCCCCCCAGCCAAAATGGAATTGTCAATTTTCAGGCTTGTCCAAAATTACTTTTGGGTCATATTAGCTGATTGCTCAAGACTTTGTATGTGTTATCCGTTCTTCTCCTTTTGTTTGGAAACCATTAAAATAAATAGAACAAATGATATGATTTTTCGGCTCAGGTACAAAAGCCCCATGCATCACCGCACTTCAAAATTAAAAATCCACAAATAGAGATTTGAAAAACTCCTAAATGCCCTTGTGAACCATTTGCCTTTTGGCACTGTCCCTTTATTTGCCTCCCTTTGACTGACTGCAGTGGTTATGTCTATTTATTATAACAACAGTCATTAGTTGGTTGTTGTTATGTATCTGTGTTTATATGGGTTTTTCACATAGTCTAATGAACAAAGCCTTCCCAACACTTGTATTTGCATAGATAATATTCAAAATATCATGTTTACTTTCTGTGCACATCTCTCCTTCTATTTTTACTTTCCATCTTATACATTTTTAAAATCTTTATATAAAGCATATGAACACTGTGTTCTATTACAAATTATAGCAGCCTGAAGCTGAAAACAATCCCCTTGTACTGGTAACTCTTGTATAGTTAGTAAATATCTTTGTGCTTCAAGAGTCAGTCTGCTTCCATATAAGCTATTAGCTAAGTCGTGACTGCTATTATTGACTGCTATTATTATGTTTTTGTCCTCCTAGGAGTGTTATAGACATTGGGGTAAATCCAGAACTACGTTTGCCGTACGTTTACTCGCGTAGCGTATTTACGCGTGCGTACCTTCTATAAACTCCCCCTGGCACACCCCTTGAATGTATGTATTTTGTCAAGATATACGCTTTTCAAACCCTACATTAACTTTTGGCAATGTAACCGCAGTGATCCGCACACGTATGTATGGGCAACTTGTATTTACGCAGCTAAGCACGCCCATACTGCGCACTTTAAATACCTACTTACCAAAAGGCGATTTTACGTCTCCGCCACGCGTAAATTCGCTCATAAGCGTTGTTCTGGATCTGGCACCACGTACGTATGGACAACACGTATTTACGCAGCTAAGCACGCCCATACTGTACAATTTAAATACATACCCCCGCCTACTTAACGTAATTCAGACATATTTTGGTCCCACGTAAAATTGGCACGCCCACATGTAAGTATTTACGTGATACATACGTGAATGACCCATACATTCACAATTACGCTACGGTACTGAGCGTATTTTAAATGGTGCGCGTGCACAGTACTTACCAAAAGGCGATTTTACATCTCCACCACGCGTAAATTCGCTCATAAGCGTTGTTCTGGATCTGGCCCATTGACATTAAGTAAAACCTGTGTTTATCTAGGAGAAGAGACATTTATAATATAGAAACTGCTGGGTTGCTTTATTTAATACAGGCTGCGTTTTGAATTTGAGACATTTGCATAAAAAAAGCACTATGTTAAAATTGCACAGTAAAGTGCCTCGTCAAAGTAACACATATCACGAAATATATTGACAAGTCGTAAAATATGATTTTGGAGTATCTTGAGACCCTGTGGCAAATGTAGCAGCCTGGGGGGACAAAACCATGGTACTGAGAGAAGCTTCAGTTCTACATACTATTGCTCAATGCAATAAAGCTACACACACACCCTAGTTAAAATAATTGCCTTCACGTTATCACCATCCTATTTTGTAATTCACAACTTTATTGTACTCTTGAACACTAACAGATTCTAGTACTTGTTTTTTATCCCAAAGAAATGAAAAAAAAAATATACCCAGATTGTGTAAAATAGACTGTACTGCGGGGGGTTTGGTTTGCCAGTATGATGGTCTGTTTTCTGTCAGAACATTGTACAACAGTTGAATGGCGACCGTCAGCAATCTCCATTTTAGAAAGCGGCGATGCTACGACTAGTAAGCCTTTTATCCTAACCCTAACCTTTAACCTCCTCACCCTAATGCTCTGTATCCCACAGCCTACCCCTAACCTTCCCCTTCAGCCCAAACCCTAGCCTTAACTTCTTAAGCCCTAATCCTCTATATCCCACAGCCTACCCTTAACCTTCCCTTTAAGCCTTAACCTTATCCCATCACAGTTGCCACAGCCTGAAGGTATTAGGAAGGGGGTCAAAATAAGTACCTGTTTTCAAGAGCAATTTTCTGTTTCCCACGCATTTATACAATGAGGCAGTCACCATTCAGCTGGTGACTGTGTCATTGTTGTAACAGGGCCAGTGAGACCGGCAACTTCCTTCCGTACTGCAGCAATGAGGTTCATTTATTGGTCCGGATTCACAGTTACGTAGTTTTCGTCTTACGTACGTTGTTTTTAGAATTGAGCTACTAGGCATGCGTAGTAGCATATTTACGCTATCTACGTAACATTTCTGTTTATAGATTGTGTAAGCTCGGTCTAAAGTTACGTAGTTTTCGTCTTAAGTACGTTGTTTTAAGAATTGAGCTACCACGCATGCGTACGTAAGACGAAAACTACGTCCAGCTCTACATGAATACTGAAATATGCTTGTTGAATTGCTAAACCGCATTCTTAAGTGGCTGCACACAATTGGCCTGATCCAGACTTAATGATGAGCCAGTTTACGCACGTGGTATGTGTAAATCTGTCTGTGGGAACGCACTGTGCATGCACGTGGCAGATGATGCTCAGCGTGACTTTGAGTGTGCGTAACTTGTACGTAACTCCATACTATAGGACATGACATCGTTACGCAAACCGAATATATGCATTGTGGCCAGAGGGAGGCATTTAAATTATACAGTACTTCCGTACAACAAGAAATACGACCAGAGATATGCAAGGAAAAGTTAAGGCAGGGTTCTGAACACCTAAGTCAGCTAAGTTACATACGTGAGCGGGGAGAGCATTGGGCCGGATCCAGAACTACGTCCGTCTTCCATAGACGGACGTAATTCAATGAACAATAGCTACTGCGCATGCGTAGTAGCTATTGTACGTAATCTGCGTAACGTTTCGATAAGTAGATTGCGTATATGCGGTCTTTTATCACTTAGAATCAGATTACGCGGCACTTTACAGAGAATATTTCACATTCACATCAGTCCATTGGAACTACATACTAAGGTCCCTAACATATACATACACACACACACACACACACACATTAGGGCTAATTTATTCCGTGGCCGATTAACCTATCAGCATGTTTTTGGAGTGTGGGAGGAAACTGGAGAACCCAGAGGAAAGCCACACAGACACTGGGAGAACATATAAACTCCACACAGATAAGACAAGGAATCGAACTCATGACCTCAGTGCTGTGGGACACAAGTGCTACTCAGTGAGTCACTGCCCATACAAACGGAGATGTTAAGGTAAGGTTATGGACACATAAGTCAGCTAAAGTCTGCATGTGTCATGGGCGTACAGTAGCCTCTTACGGGCTGACTTTAGCAGCACCGTATGGACATAAAACGCTCTGAAGTCTGAATCAGGTCCTGTATGTATTCCCTCACAGCAGGACTACAATCTACCCAACTTTAACTATAATGAATAAAAAATGTATAATAATCTCTTAAGTTCATTCAAACTGATTTCACAAGTCAGTTTCTAAACACATAACTGGTACCACACCTCCCCCACCATGTACAGGACCTCTGTCCTCATTAACATTTAAGCACCGGTCCCGGAAAATGGGGCCAATGCAGAAATAAGGAGCATAAGTAAGGGCTTAACTAACCCTTACTGTGCGATTTCCATACCTCGCACCATGCATTCACACTATACGAACGGTGCTCCATCCTACCCTGCTGTTACACAGACCTGGATCCTGAGGATACAGCTCCGAGCTGGAAGCCTAAACAACGCATGCGCATTTGCCATTTGCAGGCTTTTTCTTCCCACTTGGACGGAGTGGAAACTGGTTGTAAATGGCGGGTATGGATCCTGTCCATAGTCACTATCAATACAACATTTGCACATTATATATATTTGTTTAACTCTAACAAACTTAATTTGTGCTTCGTATTCAACACTTTTGCTGGTGATTTATCTAGACCGTGTATTGGAAAGCTTTCTTGACATAACACAACTTATTTCTTTGCCTCCATCGCTGTTAGCCAGAATGTGATCTATTACCATTTTATGGAGTTGATGAACAGCTACAGACTGATCTATATCAAGGGCTCGTCTAACAGAGTAACTGGTGCTGACTTAATCTCTGCCATGATTTTATTTCTCAGGGCACCTGCATCTCTTTCTGTTCGCATTCTGGATCATGAGCATTGCAATGGATAGATTTGGGGCTGGAGTTAAAATACAGGTTTATGTTGGATAATATCCCTTTGAACAGGTCATAAAATGGGTCCAGATTTACAGTATGTTTACTAAGATTGGGCTCTGTTGATAAATGAAAAAAGTACGTATTATATATCTACCACAGGAAAGTTGTTTTATAGCAGAAATCCCACGTTCATAGTTACTGTGTTTGGACTATATTCACAGAAACGATTTTGCGCAGGTTGCGTGCGAATTTTTAGGAGTGGATTAACTGCGCATGCGTAGTAACTTTTTCAACACAAGTAACAAAGTATTTAAGCACTTGGCACGGACTTGTGAATCGCACTTAGTGAGATATGTACAGAGGGGCGTGGTTGTTACACAAAATTGGGCGGGGGGCATTAAAATGGGTTTTGAGGGTGCGGTTAGTAAATTACGCACGCATGCACATACGTACGTAACATACGCATGTAAGAACACACGTAGAGATAATGGTGTCCTATGGAGGCGTAAGTCACTGAAAACCCATCCGTTCGAGTGGAGTGTCATGGGTGTTGCCTTGCTATATGCGTGCGTAAAAGCACATACTTAGTAAACACAGATCTGTGAATCTAGTCCTTTATTATTTATGTTAATAATAATAGATCAGATCCAGAAGACATTTGTGTTCCATATGTACAGAGGTCTGATAGTCCGCACATAAAAGGGAAGTGAATTCTCACAGGCAGACATTGAAGCAGTTACGCTGCCATAGACCATCCTTAAGTCTCCTGATCAGCAATCGTATGGACCGCTGATCCACACGGAATTCTCAAAACCAGCCCTTACTGTATCATTTCATGGTACCCCTGCCCCCAGAGTTTTGACAAGTGTAGGGGATGGGCTGCTCTGTTGTCCGGATCTCCTAGTGTACATAAATGCATTTCGTAAGCCAGGAGATCCGCAGCATAACATCTGGCATGCACAAGCAAGAGAAACTTGCGTAAATAGCCAAACTTAATGAAGTCGGGATCCGGCAATGGGCAAATCCAGAGCTTAGCCACTGTGGCGGCAGGGTTCAAATGGCGGATTGTCGTACAATCCTAATGCCACTCCATGCATGGTGACTTATCCTGCTCTTCAGTCAGAAAGGCTTCCAGCATGGAATCCTTGATCCTGAGGACCCGAATCCAAGCTGGAAGCCTTTTGGAAACACGTGTGTGCTTGTCATTTGCGTGTAAGTGACAAATAAGGGTCTGGTCCCATTAGATTTCCACATCGTGCAAACACTTGATAAACTACTTCCATTGCTTGCACAGATGTCCGACAACAGGACCCCAGGACCTCATGTTTACCGATCTGTTTGCTCTCAATATGACAATGGATTGGAGGTTTGGATAGTTTGCTGTACGAATCTCTGTCTATACTGTACATTATAATACAACATATCTCCCATTTGTGAAGGAAACCCGTCTTCCTGTTGGAATCTGGTATTGGAAATTCGTATGGATTGCAATATCGGATGATTTTCTAAACCAACTACATGAAAAATTACCATTTGTTGACAGTCTGGATACGGTCCAATAATAATATTGTACTGGATCCTGGGTTACAATCCCTCTGTGACAGCTAAGATCCAATGCTGGATCCTTGCTGTGTCTAGCCTTCCACCACCATCCAACCACTTCCCAACTGATGGCGGCCCTGTGAATTCCAATAGTCGTACCCTACTGTAACTTTTCAGACTCTTGCACACATAAAATGGCAGCGGTTTCACAGTCACATGACACAATGCAAAATGATTTGTCCATATGATTGTAATTTCTGCTTTAGATGCTCTAAAACCATTGCAGCACAATGAAACCAATCACAGTTTTGCGGATGAGAACCTCTTGATGTAGAGCAGTCTGTAGATGTTCATTTCATTGCATTAGGTAAATATGAAAACAACATACTCTTAATAGAACATTTTGAGAAAAATAGCTGCTCTATCAAAAATGCTTTTAGATACTATAGTTACATGAATCACAGTTACTTGAAGCACATATTTACTTGTTCTGTTAATATTAGTCCATTTATCAATTTATGAAATATAGCTTATTAAGGGGCCTTGGACGTCACTAACTAGTAACTAAATTTATAATTCTACATGTTTACTTGACTCAATAGAGATATAATTTGTAAACATAAACATGTATAATCTACACTCATTGGGTTTGATCTTGATATCTTATTTTCCCTTACACTTTCCAATCAGATTAGATGCTCTGCACATGCTTACACATTGCACCCATCTAGACTAAGACTGACAACATCAACATCTTACGATGTCAACATCAACATCTTACGACTGAGTTGTAATCACAAGGAGACATTCCTCTTTTTTACAATGTACCGTACAGGCCTACTTCCTATACAATACATACTGATCCAGAGTCCTGGACCGCTGCTACTGGCTACATTGGAGCCATAAAAGGTAAAACAAGCCTGGCTATTGGAAGGGGAGTGGCTTCCTTTCCACACAGATGCACGGATATCATCATCACTATTGTTATAACATAGGCCGTATATGAGGGAGTTGTGGCAACCGTAAACGCATATATATATATACAGGGGTGTATCTATGGGTTCAGCGCCCCTTCCCCATCGCCCCTGTACACCCATCATATGTGCCTCCAGCCCCACCCCCAAGTACTCCCATCATATGCCTCCAGCCCCACTCCCCAGTACTTCCATCATATGTCTCCAGCCCCATCCCCCTGTACACCCATCATATGTGCCTCCAGCCCCATCCCCCAGTAAACTCATCAAATGTGCCTCCAGCCCCATCCCCCAGTACTTCCATCATATGTGCCTCAAGCCCCCCCCTGCCCCCTCCCTAGGTTTTCTTACCTTAACCTGTGCTGTGTCCTCCAAGACTGCGACTTCAATTCAAGTGCCGCGGTGGCCGAGACTTAAGAGAAATGAAGACTTCAGAAGAGCAGCACAGTGTCCTCCTAGTGCAGGCATCGCTGGCCTGCAGTCAGTCATATGCCTCCAGGATCCAGCACCCCCTCCCTAGGTTTTCTTATCGAAACCAGCTCTGTCTGCACTAGGCAACGCTATCTATCCCTTAGCCACGGGTGGCATCCCTGGCGGGTGTCATCCTGGCCATGGGGTAGATACGCCCCTGCCAATAGATACTATTTACACCAACAAGCCATTGGATGGTAATCTGGGTATATTACTTCTGTACACTGATTCCATCTCCTGCATTAATTGTAATAATTATTGATCTATGTATCTTACATCACATGGGAATATATCTAATATTCAAGTTCACTGACCTGCATTCTGATCTGCACAGATCTGCTGCCTACAGACATCCGTGACAGTGCTCCTCTAATCACTCTCCTTGCATTATCAGACTTCCAATACTCATATCCTACCTTAAGTTTTTCCGACTTGTGCAGACGTTAACTAGTGAAGATTTGGTGGTTATAATGAATAGACAGTGCTGTGGCAAGCCTAGAATGTAAATTGTTATACTAACCCTTGCTAATTAGTTATCGCAACCCGGCCCTTCTGTTGAAAGACTGGATAGAGAGGTGTGTGTATTGATATAGCACAGATGTATGCGCATTCATGAAACACAAACACGGATGAAATCCAATCGAACTGCAAAGAAATATATACTCTGTATAGCACTCAGTGCCATCTCTCAGTATAATATTGCAGGTAGAAATCCAGATACGAGCGTCACTCCAAGGCTTTTTATACTGAAATAAAAGTCGTAGTCCAGACTTATAATATCCTAACGTTTCAGTTATTTTTATTATAACTTTCTTCAGGGAATAACACAATGTAAAACATAAGACAAATATATAACTTATAAAAGACAATAATGTGTGGTACTGGTATCCGCGCTGGGACCCAGCATTACACAGACCGTATACAGGATCCAATCTTTCAGCGTCTCGTCAGGGGGAAGTCGTAGAGCGATGAAACGTGTAGGGTAACTCCCACTTGTACCTGTTTGGATCAGCTGAGTGCAGCACACAGGAACCAAAGATCCTCTCTGGTCTAAAGCCGACAGATTGGATCCTGTATACGGTCTGTGTAACGGAGCTGCCGGCCGGAGCTCCTGACTGCCTGTGTTGTTGATTGATACGCTTTGAGCAAAGAAACTCTCTGGTACATGTTTTTTTTACCTTGCGATTGCTTTTAATATTAAAACTACCTACACAATGAAGCGCCCCCTTCTCTCTTCATTCTATATATATGGATTCTTAAGGTGGTGGATTGTTTTCTTGTACCTCACTATTGGGTGTGAAATCATTTACTGAATTACCTAAATACTACACTATAGGCGCCTCCTGTGCTTTCTACTATTGTTTATATATATAATTTTTTTTTAATTCTGCCCTTCTGGTGTCAATGTAGATATGGGCCGCACATGGCCGTCAATGCCACCTCTTGCGGCCCCTTACTCCTCTCTGCATTGATGTCAGATTTATCACATTGTAACACATTTGTAACACAGATGTAACACATTTTAGCTTATTGAAAGGGTTGGAGGTAATACCCTATGGAGGGTTAGTGGGCCGTCTATATGGCCCCATAAATGCATCAGGTGATCCATCACTGTCGTAAAGGTCTTTAAAGCAAAACAAAGATATTTACTGGAATTAAAGAAAGCAACAATGACCTCACTCCTGGGTACCCAGTGGCAGCTTCTCCTTTGTTTTTATAGCAAGCATTTACTTTAACAGTAAAGTCCACAGACACTGCCATGATCTAAGCCTGATGTAATCTCTGCAGCTCATTGGGAACTATTATGAAGCATGTTACACAAATGGGATGTAAAGCACTATGCACTGCAGACCTAAGCTTTATATGAAGCGTTTTATTGTCATGCTTTTTAAGACCAAACATTAGAGTGATGTAAGCTGCCCCATGTGGGCACTGCTCGTGCCCAGTGAGAGCGTGCGGTGCGGAGTGGAGTCATACACATTCTAAATCCGCTTTGTAAAAGCTTCTTTCTCCATCAATTAATTCTTCAGGGTTCTGTATAAATATATTTCTTCCTCTTAAGTGTTCCGGAAAACCCTTAATGGAATCTGCTAACAGGGCGTAATTTAGATTTAACTATTTAATGCCCAAACTGGATTCTTGTAGGACAGTTCCTTGTGAAACGTCTTCCGTCTCTCGAGATTTCTTTTCCCCTAATCAGTCCCATTTTTGGTTTTCTTTTTTCTATTTCAAGTCTAAATTGTCCATGAGACAAAGATAAGTGAAATGAAAGTCCTGTAATGTTGCGTTGGTGGTGCAAGGGTGTCCAGAGTTTTAATGCCTTCTTCATTAAGTCTGATAAAACATTTGATTAAATGTATGCGCTTTGAAGACATTTGTCAAACTATCAGAATGTTTTTTGGCTCTAAATTGACATTGAAAATGTCACTTTGAATTTGCGTCTATGTGCCCTTTCTTCTGCCTGTGCAATGTGTCTTTCAGCTAATGGTATTGAAGGTTCTATGTTCTGTGAAGGAACAAGACAAATTAGGGTAGCGATTACATCACTCACATTAAGGAGGACATTTATCAAAGATCCGTGCCTGCCAAACTTAACTCAAGACACATTATGGATAGAAAGGTTTAAATGACGCTCTGTCTTTTTCTTTTTCTCATATTTTAATACGAGACCAGTCGTTGTTATCCTTATGTTATTACTAGTCCAACTCTATTTATTTATTTTACTAGCTTAGCTAAATTATTTATGTATGCTTGTCTAAGCCTAGAAATCTAATCAATTCATCGGTCAGCCTGTAGGCGTTCAATAAATAAACTTGGGTTTAATAGGCATATGTAGGCAACATTAGTTTAGTCAAAACTAGAATGATATAAACAACCAAGCTTGTATATAAACATCTTTTAGATCGCATATCTGCAATCTACGTATCGAAACGATACGCAGATTACGTACAATAGCTATTACACATGCGCAGTAGCTATTGTTCAGTGAATTTCGCCCGTCTATGGAAGACGGACGTAGTTCTGGATCTACCCCATTATGGCACTTACTGGGCTTCTTAAGAAGGAAACTATGCACAGACAATGCCTCCCCCCCCGCCTTTCCCTCACCCTCCCCGACTAATCAAAATACCTCCCCCCTCTTACGTCTTCCTAAGCACGCCCCAAGACTGCATTACGCTGCCTCTCTCTTTTTAAAGTACTCCATGCGGTCTTTAAAGACCTCACGGACGCAATGTACGCACCAAACTGGTACCTATATAGCGTAAATGACCTACGACGCAAGGCAACGAGTAGCACTCTTGCCTTCCAGTGCTGAGGTCATGATCTCTGGACAAGTCCTTTTGTAGAATGTTCTCCCTGTGTCTGTGTGGGTTTCCTCCCACAATCCAAAAACATAGTAGTGGGTTAATTACCCCCAGCCTTTCATGCACCTGTTTACATTAACCTATAAATTGATCTGAGCAACTTCTATTGTGTGTATTGTGTTTGGAAGCATGCAATCGCAAGTGAGAGGGGGCGTTGGTCCACAGCAGCTATTTTGGAGGCTTTAAGAGGTGTCTCCTGAAGTAAGTTAGCTTTCAATTTAAAAACATATATATGTCCCAATATAGGGACCCTCACTGTTAGAGTTAGGACCACCACAGAAGAAAGGTCTTGATGGTGGCTATTGGCTTATCATATATTTGCAAATATATGTAATTGACTTTTCTGCATTTTCTTTTACATATATATATATATATATATATTTTACATATAGAAAGGCATAGTTGGTTTCGGGTTAATGGCAATTAGTCCGATCCAGAGTTACGCTGGCCCACTGGCTGTTAGTACAGCCAGCATAGCTCTGGAGTACTCCCTCGACACTCCGTAATTACCCACTGTTACGCCAGCTGAAGGGTACCTTAACTTCAGCCGGTGTAGGTAAATACGCCGGCCACAGGGTCGTAACTGGCCTAACCCGCCCTCCTTCCCTCATTTACTTACCTTCCCCCGTCTTCCTTCCATAACGTTTGTGTAGTTACGGCGAGGAACGCCCCATCTTGCCGTAACTACGCAACAGTTAGGGATGCCCGATCCTAAGGATCCGGTTTCCCTAACTACACCAGGCAACATCTGCCTGGTGCATGCGCAGAACGGCAAGAATTCCGCTCTTACGCATACGGCCTCCGTAACTAGTGCAGCGGCCGCAGATCTGGATCAGCCCCAATGGTACTGGGGCAAGTGTGTTAAAAGATAACATGTACCCCTCTTAAGGAGATATTCATTTTAAGATAGCCCAACAACTCAACAGCTATTGTAGTAGACATGAATAAGAGCATTACAGGATTATTGCTGTCTACACACCACATTCAAGATCCATCTTATTGTCAAATATGTTGACTTCACCTATACGGGTATATTTATCAATGTCTCTACTTTTCTCTAAACCAATCAGATTCCAGCTATTATATTCTTGAAGGTATCAGGTAAATGGCAGCTATGATCTAACTGAATGCTATGGGCAAAGCAGAGACGTTTGCTAAATATAAGGCATAGTTTCAGACCTTTACCATGAAGTATATTATTTAAAACAAGATGTAAGTGGGTGTCTTATTATCTTAGCTTTTACTTTGGGTTTAGTACCTCTGTCACCTTTTGGATCTTGGATTGTGTTTGATGCTTGTGAGAATTGTGAGAGAAATATAATGAAGTGACTGTGCTCTGCACATAAGTGTTGGACAGAGATTTACAGCCTCCAAAAGATCTGTACACCACTTCACAGAGGTCTGCTGTCCAAGGTACTGAATAGCAGAGATCATAGCACTGACCTATGTGCAAGACTTCTCAGAATCAGTTGTTATATCTCTTCCCCTGCACAGTATGAAGCCCATAGAGATACAGAGATGCTCCAAAAGTGGATAGAGCAAGACTTCAAATAATAAGGTGCTTCCTCAATACACCTGTGCAGCATTATTTTGTCTAATGAGGACTGCAAACTCGAATATGTATTTACAATTCATTTCTCATGATAAACCGCAGGGATTTTAGACTATTATTTTGTTACTTACCTATAATGAATTGTTTGGTAAATATAAAAAAGTGTGCAGCCATGGCGGTAGTAATAATCATGTGATAATCTTGCTGAATTACGGGCGTAATTGTCATCGCACTTTATTCCATACATCAAAAAAACTCAGCTTTTCCGGGATCTATATCTTTGAATTGCTTACTGCACACAGATACTGACCAGCTTTACTATCACACTGTTATTTAGACTTGGGATAGGAAACATCATCTCTCAACTCTAATACTGTTTGCAACAGATGAAATATGACTCCCCTGCAATCAACATGGTTTAACCCAGGAGTAACTCATTTCAAGCACTTACTTAAATCTGGATCCAGCCCAAAGAGAATAATCGTTATGACATATTCTATAGCTATTATACAATTACAAAACGATTAGTTATGGTACAGCAGCACAATGATGCATCTGTTTTATTAGGCAACTACATAATCATATTATTTTTCTGTTAGACTGAACGCACATCAATATAAAACAATATGAACCCTTCAAAGCCTTTAAAAGAATTTTAGATAAAATATACCGAATTTAAAAAAAAAAAACAAAAAAAATACTACTAGCAGGTTTTCGGGCATTCTGGGAGGAAACCCACACAGACACGGGGAGAACACACAAACTCCACACAGATAAAGCCTTGCCCAGGAATTGAACTCATGATATGAGAGTAAAAACGCTTTTTTGTATGTACTGAGCATGCACACGGCAGATGTTACGCTACATAACGCAACGTTACTGTGAGCGTAAGGGCCTTTCACGTAATAGTAGCGTAAAAACGTTCGAGGGGGCGTGCCAATATTATGATAGCCGTAAGTACGATGGAATTACGCAATGTAGGCGGGGTTTGCATTTAAATCGTACAGTATGGGCATGCTTAGCGGCGTAACTATGCGCAGGCTATTTGTACGTGTGCGGACATGAGCGGTTACACTGCCAAAAGTTAAGGTAGGGTTTGGAATGCATAAAGTACATACATGCAGGGGGAGTGCCTAGGGGATTGCTTAGAAGGCACGCTTGCGTAAATACGCTACGCTAGGAATCGGATTACAAGCCGAGTTCTGGATCTACCCCTATATTTGCATGGTTTGAGGGTAAGATGTGCGTGTAGGACAGGCCTGACTAATCTGTGGCTCTCCAGTTGTTAGGAAACTACAAATCCCAGCATGCTTTGTCAGGTATCAGTTATGTCTATGCAGTTAAAGGATGCTGGGACTTGTAGTGTTGCAGCACTTGGAGAGCCACAGGTTGGCCAGGCCTAGTGTAGGTTATGTGTGCAGGATGAGCATGGGTGTGGTTCGCTGGTACAATGGTCTGTGTTACAGCAGACCATTGTGTGGCAGTTGAAGGGTGACCACTGGCAATCACCATAGTTCTTCATCTTAACCCTAACCTTCCTCTACTTTGAGCCCAGACCCTCCCATGCCTCTCTTGCAGCCTAACCCTGACCTTCCCCATAAGACTTAACCCTAACCCTTTGAGGCCTAACCTTATCCTCAGCCTGCTGGAGCCTCTCGATATTGGGAACGGGTCATAATAGGTACCAATTCCCAATAGCAATTATCGGCAATCATACAGCCGGCTGTATCAACCGCAACTGCATGTGGGCACCGCATGTGTGTTCAGGACAAGTGTACAGGATGTGTGTACAGCACCTTTGACTGTTTACAACTGAACACTGAGCATTATGGGCCTTATATTTTAGCACATACTTTTTTTAACTGAACACAGCCTCGGTTTATAACTTTGCCACAGGGGTTGGGCATTTAAATGCATTATGCTGATTTAGCGTTAAAAAGGAAACAATGGCAACATATGGATTTGCACCCACCTGATTCCTGGGGCCAGACTTACTAAGCGGCGGGAATGAAAAAGTGAAGATGTTGCCCATAGCAACCTATCAGATTCTAGTACTCACTTTCCTATTACATACCAGAAAATATTAGCTAGAATCTGATTGGTTGCTATAGGCAACATCTCCACTTTTTCCATTCCCGCAGCTTAGTAAATCTGGTCCCTGGTGTAACTAATAATGCTGACAATATTAGTGATGACAGTGCCCTTGCACACTCAGAAGCTGGGCAGGATTTCCTTACTATATATGCCTATAATTGAGAATTATGGCTAGATTTACTAAAGTTCTCAAAAGGAAAAATGGAGATGTTGCCTAGAGCAACCAATCAGATTGTAGCTCTCACTTTCCTATTGCATACTAGAAAAATTCTGTGGGCAACATCTCCATTTTTTCTCTTGAGAAGTTTAGCAAATCTAGCCCTAAAGCCCGGATTCACACTACCGGACATATTACTTATACGTCCGTATTTAACCGATAATTGCTACTGCGCATGCGTAGTAACTATTTTACGTAATCTACATATCGTTTCGTTACGTAGATTGCGTGTATGCGGTATTTAAGACCACATATATGCAATCTACTTAACGCAACGATACGTAGATTACGTAAAATAGGGCCTGATCCAGACCTACGCTCCTGTGCGTAGCGTGACGCCGAACGTACCACCAATGCACGGTAATAGGCACTCCCCTTGCTCGTGCCTAGTTTAGCATCCATACGCTCGGCAAACCCTACCCTAACTTTTTGTGTTCGCACTCGCGGCCGTGTGTACGTTCAATGCGTATTAACGACGCTTAGTACGCCCATACTGTACAATTTAAATGCCCTCGGTGCATGGTTACGGCTTTCGTATAGCAGACACGCCCCCATGATCGGTAATACGTTACAATTAAGGCCCATACGCAAAGATTTTCAGACCGTAACTTGAGCATATCCTCGGCCCCACGCATGCGCAGTAAGTACAAATGGCCGTTTTTATGCATACGACCGCCGTATACCCGCACACGAGCGTAGGTCTGGATCAGGCCCATAGTTACTACACATGTGCAGTAGCAACTATCAGTTAAACACGGACGCATAAGCAATACATCCGGTAGTGTGAATCCGGGCCGAAGTATGTAATTGCTGCTTTCTTTTACCCAATACAACACAATTCACTCTTTGTACTGCCAAGCACATGCAATACTAAGGGAAGGAGAACGCCTTCTATCAGTAAACTCACATGTAAAAATAATTGTGCACAGGAGTAATTCCCCATTGTCCCCCGCCTCCATCCACTATTCATTCTAAGCAGTTGTGTGTTTAAATAATATATCCAAAACACAAAGATGGGTTTATTTCTTTTTAATATGCATATTGTGTAATAAAAACCTCAATGCAGAATTAATTAGAGCACTTTGTATTGTACAGATGTCTTCAGAAAAAAATTTACGGAGAGACTAAACTACCAAATTTGCATTGGGAATAAATTACATCTGTTTATGCAATTATCCCAGACCTTGATCTGCTACTTTGATCGGAAAAACAGCAACTACAGTGAACCGCATTCTCTAATGCAAACCCGTCTTTCATACCTGCATTGTTAGAGTTGAATAATATTTAGTAATGGAAGGCATGCGGTGTGGATAAGTAGAAATTATAATATAGAAAATTTTAAACTAAAAGTACAAACTTGGAGGGGAAAAGTTGTCTTTGCTACTGTCATAATAATTATCAGAATTCAATTTTACATTTTTAAACTGTCTATAGTTAACTGATTCATGTCCTGTAATACTTAAGATTAAGGGCCTGAACCAAACCTACGATGTTACACTGAGCGGTCTAACGCTCAACGTAACATCGCTGCACACCCCCGACCCTCCCCCTTGTCTTACTGTATTAACACTCGCTTACGCCGGCTGAAAGCTACCCTAACTTCAGCCGGGGTAAGCAAGTGTGAATACGTTGGGATGGCAGAGTTGCAACGCTAACACCTCCCTCCCAGCCTCATTACCCTCGCTCCCCCCCGCCTACCTGCACTAACTGCAGTGTAGTAATGCTGGGGGACGCCACCTCCAGCGTTACCATGCTGCTGCTACGGACGCCCGATCGTTGATTAGGTGTTGCCGTAGCTTCGCAGGGCAACATCTGCCTGGTGCATGCGCAGATCGGCTTTTCAGTACGGCAGGCGTAGGTCTGGATCAGGCCCTAAGTGCCTCTGTTATGAGTGCAAGGAGCTCCCCCCATCTTCTCCGGGTCCTGAAGCAGCTGTTTTCAACACATTCCCGATTTAACTGTAGTTACGCCACTAGATCTGAGTATGACTAAAGTGCATGCACCGCGTTATATGAATGCTTACAACACTGATAGACTGTTTCAGCCAATCATTCCTCTGAAAATGTTTCTGTTAACTGTTGTTTGGTTCAAATTTATTAATATACCTTGAGCTACATGACAGTGGGCTGGATCCTGACCTACGGGCGCCTTACGGCTGTCTGAAGGTCCAAACGGCCGCCAACGGAGCGGGGAGTGCATGCCTACGTGTCCAGATTCCTAACCCAACTTTTGCGATCAGCTATGTGGCCTTACGACTTCCCCCGCCCCGTCGCCTAATTTGCATGTCTATATCCGCCTTTACGGTGGAGATACGACATGTGTAAAGGGAGGGACTGCACCCTTTTTGTAACAGCCGCTGGCTCTTCAAAACAGGGGAATTACGGCCAAGCAGCACGTAATTCCACTGTCGGCCGTTCTTTAGGATCTGACCCAGTGTCCCTGGCCCATCCAAAATGGTTATATATATATAAACAGAGAAACCAATCATTAAATTTGGATCTTTTTTTTTGACTGGATCATAAGATTGCCCATTAATTAGCCAGCTTGATTTAGGATTTCTTAGAGTCAGGCTTCTATGTGCTTGTAGAGTTGATCTTACATATAGTGTGGTTCTTTAGGAAGACTAAGTCACAGGAAGAATTACAACCTTCAGTGATTGTTTTGTATGACTCATGGATGTCCTATTAGGCACGTGAGACACATGACTAGGGGCACCTTTGCTGAGGGATGGCCAGGTCTGGTGACAGGGAGGGGGGGCACAAGTGCCTTTACTTGGATTGATTTTTCAAGGGTCACTGTTTCCTGTCCACAATCCGGGGTCACAAGGCTTCCCTGAGAGAGCCCAGTGGCAAAACTTCAGTCCCTATTCTCCATCAGGGGACCTCTGTGATGTCTCCTAAAAGACCAGCACTTTACATAAAATGGTGACGGACATTAATGGTGTGCCTAGAGGAGGCCTGGACCCTAAATCTGGTCTTGACTCTCCTTCATTTTACTCTTGTTATTCATCATTTGTCTTAATGGACAATAGAAATGATATACTGCATACCTATCTGAACAATGGGCTGCATTCAGACTTGAAAATAAGAGAGAAAAATTACTCCTGGGCTAAACCATGTTGATTGCAGGGGGAGTCAAGTTAATTGTATTCTTTGCATGCAGGGATATATCTTTGAATTGCTTACTGCACACAGATACTGACCAGCTTTACTATCACACTGTTATTTAGACTTGGGCTAGGAAACATCACCTCTCAACTCTAATACTGTTTGCAACAGATGAACTATGACTCCCCTGCAATCAACATGGTTTTGCCCAGGAGTGACTTTACTCTTTTATTTTCAAGCTCCTTCTTAAGTCTGAATCAGGCCCAATGTGTCCAAAAAACTGTAACAAACACTAATGCTGCTGTATTCAGCCTTAATAACGTTTCTAACAATATGCAGGTCGTGGGTGTATGTTTGTGTGTTTTTGCTCTCAGCACATGCGCACAGCAGATATTACGCATTATAACTCATTACGCACGGAGTTGATCTATGTACCTAGTGAACTAAAAACACCATAAGTACAAGGACAAGCAAAGTGGGTGCTGGGGGCAGTATGGGCCGGATTAGGCACCTCCATTCTTACTTTAGCAAACGCTGCACAAACATATGCACAGAAAGTTAAGCTAGCTCTGTGGTGGCGGAAGTGAGCAAAAATTTGACTGAGGGGAGGGTCCTGGGAACACACTTGCCACTTAGGTCATAGGCATATCTATAATGGGTGCAGGGTGTGCAGTGCACACGGGCCCCTCAGAACAGGGGGCCCTGTGGCATACATCCTGCACCCTGGGTTAGCAGGGAAGGGGGGCCATTCAGCTTCTATTTCTTTCCTCCTTTCCAGAGGGAAGAAATGGATGCCAAATGAGTCCCCCTTCCCCTGCGGTGGGACTGTCCCGATTTGCGGGCTGAAAAGGGGGTGGGGCATTATGATGCTGTAAGACCCGCCCCCTTTGGCCCGCGAATCAGGATAGTCTTGTCTCAGGTAACGGGGGGGGGGGGGGGCGGGGGGAAAAGGGGGGGCCCATGTGTAAATCCTGCACAAGGGCCACCTCACTTCTTAAAACGCCCCTGAATTAGGTGCGAACTTCTGCGAATCCACTACTTATTTCATACTTCAGTCCACGACCCACAAGCGGAGGTGGAATTCCACACGGAACACAGCATCAGTTGGCTGCAATGTGGAATTGGTTGTACAGCTCATGGCCAGCACATGCTATCAGGCAACTTACACACCTATTATGTACATAAGCCATCTGTCATTTTTAGTTCTGGATCTGGCTCATTGTGTAATATTCTATGTAAGGTTTAGAATGACTTTGTAATTGGAAATACTTTGTGAATCGCTTATTGCGCAGCTGACATCGCGTGTGTTCTATCTAGAGCTGTGATTTTCCAGCTCTGGATAGGATGTACAGTGAAGGTGCATACGTTTGAACTATGTTAACGGAAGCTTTAAGGCAGAGACTGTGAGGTTTATACAAGTTTGCATGGTTTAAATGGATCTTTTATTTTTTATGTACATTCAAAATAACCCCCCTAAAAATTAGTAAACTCTTTTGAATAATGCATGATTGTTTTGTGAGTCATAAAAAGAAATGACTTCGCAACAGTTAATTACTACAAGGTTCTCTCCTCCTCCACCACTCCCTACCTCTCCTCCCTTAGCTCCATCCATGCTCCAATCGACCCTTCCGGTCTGCTGGTGACTGCCACCTCTCAGCTCTGCATCCAAGACTTCTTCTGGGCTGCCTCTCTGCACTGGAACAACCTACCACAACCTATCAGGCAATTTAACACCCAACAATCCTTTAAAGGCTACCTCAAAACCCACTTCTTCAGAATAGTCTACCCTTCCTCCACCTTTTACCCTCATCCTTTCATCCTTGTATCTCCTTTTTGTTCACCCCCTCCCAATTAGAATGTTAGCTCTTATGAGCAGTGCCCTCCTGTCATCACCCCTCTACCTTGTCCTCATTAATTCCCACCTTTTTTCTCTACTGTCTATCTCTCTCCTTATTCACCTGCTCCTACACACATATCCTGCATCTCTATTTTCCATACATATTGTTCTGCTATTTTTGTACTGTATTTTATTTTTGCATTATGCTTGTATTTTATTCCTTTTTTATTTGAAGCCTGTCTGTTAATTGTATTGTATATGTAACTATTGCCTTTGTACAGCACTGCAGATACTGAGTGGCACCTTATAAATAAAGGTTATTATTATTATTATTATTAATAATAATAATAATAATAATAATAATACCCTTTGCAGCTATGTGGCTGTCACACAATCAAAAAACCATTTCGCCAGATATCTTACCAGTGTGTACAGTCTTTTGAAAAAAATCTTTTGAAACAGTCTGTGATCTTTTAATTTGATCTTTTGGAGCTCTTAATATGCCTGATCAACCATGGAAAGATATCTTGCTTTTTGCAAGTGTGTACTGTGTCTATTAGGAGATCTGTGAACAGTACACACTGATATGATTATCTGCTGAAACGGTCTGTTGATTGTGTGATTGGAACTGTTTAATAATGGTCTTGGACCTCATTCCCTTTCTTCCTCTGCCTTTGCACTATTTTCTATGACTACAGAGGCTTAACTAACTTGTTGCTATATTGTTGTCATTGTCAGTGTGTATTGTGTATCGTAGTGTAGTGCATTGACCAGAATTGCTTATTATTAGTTATCATGCATATCACTGCCTATAATAAAAATAGGGTCATTTATTGATTGAAAATGTCCTCTGTCTTACACTTACAGCATCCTTTGAGATGGTGCAGGAGTTTGGAGGAAGTGCAGTGACTCCATGCAGCTACCTAGTAGCAACACTGAAACACCCACTTTGTCTTTTAAATATTGTGGAACACCCAGTTCCACTAACGCAGAGCACATGGGTGAAGACACAGGCACACAGGTAGCCTTGACTTAGCATGTGCTTTCTGGTTCTGCATATGTGCAGTGCGAGATTACGCTGAACCTCCCGGCTATAAAATAAGCACATTTCCGAAAACATTTCCTTAATGTTTGATTTATTTGACCTTGTTCAAGTACGCTTGCGACACTATCCCAATTGTTAGTTTATATTTTTGTATTTAACGCCCATTTTTCATTCCTGTCCTTTAAACTAAGTTTGTAACCATGATAAATACTGTTTGATGCAGAGATGAATATCACATGATAAATGGAACAGTATGGAATCATCCTCTCTTATTATACATATGTGCATTCCATTCATTTAGCAGCGAGTTTCTTCAGTTGGACGCTATAATTCTATTGGATGCACAGGAAAGTGTATGCTTGCTGGCATGTTTCAACTTAATACTAAAGCAGGAGCAAAGCAATGCAGGAAATTATTGAATGAACTTTGGCATAACACTCAAATATTATTATAAATATTTAAATTTACGTTTATTAAGGGCACACTCCTCCTAACTCTATAGCTGGGTACACAGGAGTCCAATCCTCTTCTGATCCAAATCCAGACCAGACTGTTTACACAATCCTACAGAAGATCAATGCTGTGGATACAATACTCAATCCATGACACACACACACAGATCTCCAACCTGCATCTACTCAGTGGATCTGCTTAATCAATCACCTCAGTGTACACACTCTTCCAGCAATCACCAGACCACTCTCAAAGGCAGTGCTGCATGACGTCAGAACTGGAGACAAAGCAGTTGTGGAAGCATACACATTTGTAAATTGGTTGGGTGATTGGCGGTCAGATCTCCTGATTATTAAGGAGGTTTAAAAATCATTTGAACCAACCAGGATTGGATGTAAAGAG
>WWET01000031.1:928951-951581 GCA_011038615.1 Limnodynastes dumerilii
ACTTGTCTTTCACTCAATCCAACTTGGTTTAGGCCCCTCCCATAGTAAGTTCCCCACTCCCTCGATAGGAGTGGGTTAGATTAACTCACACACTTCTCCTATCTTATTTCCCCCTCTCTTCTTTCTTTTCTTTCTCTTGTAATTTTCTTACACTATCCTCATGCCTTTCACCTTTCTCTATCTCAACGTCAGGGGGTTGAACACACCCCAAAAACACTCCCTTCTTTTGAACACCATTCATTCTCTTTCAGGTGACTTTATATTCCTACAGGAAACACATTTCAAAAAAGATGGCCATCCATCTCTTGCTTCCCGCAGATTTCCATCGATATATTACTCGTGTCACCCTTGCAAACGAAACGGAGTTGCCATTCTGATACGTAATTCGGTTCCCTTTCAACTAATTGATTTAAAGGCAGATGAAGAGGGTCGTTTTTTAATCTTGACGGGCAAGGTAGGACATCAACAAATTACTATTGCAAACATCTACGCTCCAAATGTAGGCCAGGGGTCCTTGTTTAATTAATTCTTTGATATTCTCGGAAATATTTGCATAGGATTAATCATTCTAGGAGGTGACTTTAACACGGTCTTATCTCTAGATTTAGATAGATCCAGCTCCAAACCCTCATCTTGATTAGGTGCATCCAAAACATTATTGCAAAACATTCACGAGGCGGGAATATTTGACACATGGAGGGCTACGGATGCGTTGGCGAAAGAATATACCTACTACTCAATCCCACACAACTCGAACTCATGAATCGATATAATCATGGGCTGTTCTGCATCCCGTCAACGTTTGGTATCTTCCAACATAATACCAAATCCGTGGTCAGACCACTCAATAGTTAGATCCTCTTTTAATCTATTGGAGTTTCCCAGGGGACGCCCTTCCTGGCGTCTTAATGAAACTTTACTTAAAATACCCCAATTCAGAGAAACTATGTCTTCACAACTGCAGGAATACTTTACCAATAATATAACTGAGGCTATTCCTTTCCTTACAGTATGGGAGGCACACAAGACAGTTATTAGGGGGACCCTTATTAAATTTGCCACTCATTGCAAAAAGCAACAAATGGGGAAAATCAATTCTTTACAGCGGTCCGAGGAGAACTTCAGGCCCTATTAATGGAGAAAACAGAAAAATCTCTCCGTTGGCTCAATCAACACTTCTTTGAGAAGAGTAAAAAAATCTGATACCCTATTAGCTAGGCAACTCAGGAATAAGAGAGCCTCTCAAACTATTCAAGCGATTAGAGACACTCAAGGTAAACTAAGCTACGATACGTCCACTATACATTCTTCTTTCTATGCTTATTATAAAACTCTATATAATCTAAATAACAACAACAACAACAAATCTCAATCTCAAGTCTCTGTTATTGACCAATTTTTAGATGTAAACTCCCCCGGATTGATAGTGATACAGCCACCCTCTTAAGCCTCGAAATCTCTCTGGAGGAAGCTACAAACGCCCTCAAGGCACAAAAACCTTCTAATGCCCCCGGCCCAGATGATCTACCAATGTCCTATTACAAATCTTTTTCAGAACAGCTTCTCCTTCACTTTGTAACATTATCCAACCATATTATGCAAGGAACCCCTTTTCACCCTGCACATGTCGTTCTGTCATAATAGGAATTCTTAAACCTCACAAGGACCCCACATTATCTACCAATTACAGGCTGATTTCGTTATTAAATTCAGACTTAAAACTATTCGCCAAAATATTGGCGATCAGACTTAATTCGGCAATGGAAAAAATTATAGATCCGGTTCAAGTAGGCTTTGTTCCAACAAGGCAGACCCTTGATAACACCAGAAGAGCTGTCATGTTGATTTCCCACATTAACCACTTTAAAATCCCTTCTGTCATCCTGGCGTTAGACGCCGAAAAAGCCTTTGATAGATTATCATGGCCTTTCATGTTTGAAACTCTGAAGGCATTTGGACTAAATGGTGATTTTCTTCAGGCAATTCAAGCTTTATACTCTGTCCCATCCTCTGTGATATCCACCAATGGCCTCTGCTCCCCTCATTTTACTTTACGTAATGGAACTCGGCAAGGATGTCCCCTTTCCCCATTATTGTATGCTCTCTCGATCAAACCCCTTGCAGCTCGAATTAGAAATAATACCAATATTCAAGGTATTCAAATTAAAAACTTCCAATATAAAATGTCATTATTTGCTGATGATGTTTTACTCACCCTTAGTTCCCCCCTTACATCTTTACCAAATTTAATGAAAGAACTGTCTGAATATGGGAAACTTTTGGGCTATAAAGTAAACAACACTAAATCAGAAGCTCTCCTTTTACATCTCTCCCCTTCAATTCTTTGCACTCTCCAACATAACTTTAAATTTCTTTGGCATCCCATGAAAATGAGCTATCTTGGGATATATCTCACTAATCACTACTCCCAATTATATCAGGTCAATTTTCCTCCTATCCTGCAAACCATAAAACAAGACCTTTTATCTTGGCAACACTTATTTATATCTTGGTTCGGACGAATTAATGTTATTAAAATGAACATCCTCCCCAAATTACTTTATCTATTTCAAACACTCCCTGTTAAAATACCACCTGCTTTCTTAGCATCCATTCAAACTCTCTGTGGTCAATTTATATGGAAAAAACAAAAAACCTAGACTTAATCGTACCTGTCTGGCCAAGTCCAGAGCAAATGGAGGGACCGAAATACCAATATTCGTAGATTATTATTATGCAACCCATGTAGACCATATTATTTCCTGGCATCATCCTTCTGGTCGAAAAAAATGGGTTGAGATAGAAAATCTTCTCACAGAAAAACAACCAGTTTGTTACCTGTCTTGGCTCCCTAAAAACCTACGTCCTCTCTCAGTATATAGTATTCCCACTGTGAAATTTTCTCTGGATATCTGGGAGTAGACTTGAATTAGCTCCTTATCCCTCCCCCCTAACCCCCATATGGCGTCATCCTAAGTTCCCCCTCGTATCTCAGCTTATGCTCAAACTTGGAAGTCAGTTGGACTCACACGCTTCACACATATAGTTGGGGATTTTGCCCCGAACACATATGACGTTTTTTTTTAGAAATTCAGACTTTCATCTACATTATTTATTGCATTCTTATAAATTAGGAACATTCTACATTCACAATATAAAGCACCTAAGCTCCGTGTGCCTACCGTATTTGAATGTAGATGTTTGTATAATCTCGAGGATAGAGGAACAATATTTATGCTTTATTCTAATATTGTCTCACCCATCACTCCTCCATTGAAACCATTTAAAACGTGACTAGGAACATGATCTGGAGGTCGTGGTGAGTGAGGAGGGATGGTCATCAATCCGCCATACCATAGCTAAAGTCTCAATTAATACGGCTATCTGGGAAAACGCTTTTAAGATTTACACTAGGTGGTATTTGTCTCCTTCTAAAATTGAACTCATGTTCCCCCAGTCTTCTGACTTATGTTGGAGACAATTTGGCTTTCAAGGTTCATACATCCAAATTTGGTGGGATTGCTCTTTAATAAAGCAATTCTGGTCTGAAATCTGCCAACTGGCCTCCACTATTCTAAAGACCAATTTAGAGATGGACCCCCTGGTGTTCCTCTTATTTAAGCCTCCCACTTATTTAACAAAACCATTAAATAAACTTCTAAGTCATATCTGCTCGGCAGCCAAACTTCAAATTGCAAACAACTGGAAGAAACAGATAGCTCCATCTATGGCAGCCGTTATTAATAGACTTTGGTACATCTCCTCCATGGAATATCTGACCTGTCTTATCCACAACACCATTCTTTCCTTTCATAAGATTTGGAATCCATGGTATTCTCATTTCAACCGCTCGATTCCGGGCTCTTCTTAAAATCTTCTTGTTTTTATTTTTTTGTTGTTTTTTTTTACTTTATTTCTTCTGTTAGTTCTCCACCTGACGAATGAGAATACTGACTTCTACCCTTTCCTTCTCTTTGCTATCTCTACCTGTTTTTCTTTTCCTCTTTTATTCTACAATTCCTATAAAAATAAAAATAAAAAACTGTAATTTCGTTAAATATAATTTGACTTGCCAAATTATAAGTTCATCATAACCTTCGCTCAATTACTCATCTGATTTTGTTTATTGTAATATCCACCAAGCTTTTAATTCTTTCTATTTAATTATCCTGTGAATTATTTCTCTACTCAGTAATTATATCACATTGTCTTTCTATGTCGATTTAATATTGTAAACTGTTGTTATTAAAATAAACAAAGATTAAAAAATAAAAATAAAAAGGGGACAATTGGTCTCTAATTAGAATTGGCGATGGTGGAGTTTATTGAGCTGAAAAGTGGCCACAGAAGCAAAGGGGGTCAGTATTCTTGCCTAGTCTAAGCTTAAATAAGCCATATTGAGACATGACACCAAAGAGTATGGGCTGGTTGTCAGAATTTCAAAATGGTTCTATAATCACAAGCAATCAAAGATCCCAAGAACGAATCCGCAGCAGAGAGAGTAAAATATATATTTAACCCCAACCCTTACCCTAATCCTTACTCTAATCCTCCCCTTCCATTACCCTAACCCTCCCTTCCCTGCAACCTGACCCTAAGACTCCCTTCCTCACAGCCTGACCCTAACCATCCCCTCCGCACAGCCTGACCCTAAGACTCCCCTCCCCGCAGCCTGACCCTAAGACTCCCTTCCCCACAGCCTGACCTAAGACTCCCTTCCCTGCAGCCTGACCCTAAGACTCCTTTTCCTGTAGCCTGTCCCTAAGACTCCTGTAACCAGCCTGGCCCAAAGAATCTCCTCCCTGCAGCCCAACCCTAAGACTCTCCTCCCCGTAGCCTAACCCTAAAATTCCCCACTAACTTGTCCAGTGTGGTTGCGGGTCTGCGGCAGGTTTCGGAAATAACTAATGGTTAAGTTGCCGAAAAATAATTTCGGCATTCTTACTTATTCATTACTTAAAACTTCTAAAAGTAATATTTTCTAAATACAGACAGCCGAAAATTAGCTTTTGCTGTCTGTATTTCACAAATATAATAATAACGCGCCCCGACACCAGTCATTCTAAAGAAGCTGCCCCTTTATTCAGAGCCACTACCAGGACCCAGACACTAGGACTGAGCATCCAATTTGGAAGTTATAAGATGGTGCATATCCTGTGACCCGTCTGATGCTATATAGTCCTTTCCACCTGGCACCAATCACAAGTTCTGACCCCTCCTTTTCCCATTGCTACAACCACGCTGTGCCCCATCTGAAAAGCAAGCTACAAGTTAGAAAAAGAACATCCTATACAAATGAGGAAGAAAAGGCGGGAAAGGTAGAGTAACTAAAGGGGGCAAGCATTAATTCCTCACTCCTTATATAACCTGTCCTACTTAAGCAATTCCCACCTTTTTTTCTCCTAACCACTAGAAAATGGCAACTCCCCATCATGCTAGAGGGGTGGTCAGACCTCAGCCTGGCATTTATCCTCATTTGGATCTATGCATTCCTCATTTACCTTATGTTGTGAATTGTAGTTTGACAGCAACTAGAGAGTGACAACTTGCCCAGGTCTGTAATACAGATTAGTGGAAGAACTGAAACAGTAGTAAAAGTATTTCTAATATTATTTTGCACTCAGTAGTGCTGTGGGAACTCTCATTTCATTTGTTAAGTGTTGATTAATGTTTGGACAGTGGGTAGTATCTCACAGTGATAGTCTATAGCTGCAGGTGAGAGCTTTAGTTTATTGTAGTCCACAAAATGGCTGCCTACACTGTGAGAAGCAGTCCAGATCTTAACACAGGGTTGCTGACTTTTAACAGCTTCCCACTGGGAGATCCTGGAGGGAAGCTATAGATGCATACAGGAGGTAGGGCTTAAAGACGCGATTTATGCAAATTGCGTCATTAAGCCTCACCCCCTGACTAATACTTACCTGTTTTTAGCTGTAATAGGGATCGGGACGGGGCTTGATGGCCCAAATTGCCTAATCAAATCCCTCCCTGTCCCTAGCAACACTAGTATACTAGTGTTGCTAGGCAGGGGGGTAGGACTTGAAGCCGTGGTTTCAATGACGAGCCTTAAGTCACTTGCAGGAGATTTGCCGGATCTCCCGGGATACCAGGAGAACTGCCCAAATTTCGGAATTCTCCCGGACATTCCTGGAAGAGTCGGCAACTCTGTCTTAACATTATTTTGGGAGGGGGGAGGGGAACCTTCCTCCCAACACTTGTAAACCAGGTTCTGAGGATCTATGTTATAGGATCTTTTTAGTATACAGTTTTCCAGCTAGACAATAAGGTCCATTAATCTTTGTAATATTCACATAACCTTTCATTGTTTTAGTGGTGGTATTGATTGCAGTGCTCTATGTGATTATATTAATCACATCATACAGTGCTATAATGTGAGGAAGAGTATGGAAGCATACAAGAAACCTCAAAATTCAGGGGCAGATTAAAATATAAGAAATTGTGTAATTACTGGTGGCATCCAATCAGATTATTTAGAACACGCTAAGCACATAAGAGCTATAATATGATTGGTTGCTATTATGTCCTCCCCCTATTTTCATCTATCTCTTTTTCTCTTTCCTACTCCTTTTTCTCTTTCCTACTCCTAGTATCTCTCTCTGTCTTTGTATCCCTGTAGTTTGGTCTACACCACCTCCTTCTCCCCTTGTTGCAATCTCTGGCCTCTTTTATTTATTTCTAGAATTAGTTCTGTAGTTTTTAGTGCTTCAACAAGAGACTTGATGGTTTCTGAGGTGGAGTCTGGGGTTTAAGATGTATGGAGCTGCCATTTTTTGCTATATTATGGCCAATGCCTGGCCTAAGTACAAGGGATATTTAGCAGAAACAATCCACTCCTCCAGCCAAATAATAACTGTCCAAACACACAGCGCTCAAAATAGCTTTGAGGCGATAGTGAGGGTTTGATGGAGATTAAGATCTGCTGATAGTGCTCCTGTCACAACACATACAGAGCACTCACTAAATTCTAGTTGAAAATTACGATACCTACCCACAGATGTAGACTGTAGACGCCATGGGGGGATATGGAGAGAATAATTATTGTTATTTAAATGGTGTAAAAATACTACAATGTGCTGTACAGAGGCATACAATTCTACATAAGGTAAAAAGGCTTTGATCAATAGAGTTTTACTAAGAACATGACTAGTGATTATTGACCGTATTCACAGATAAGAAGATAAGAATGCCCTTCATCCAGCCCCCTTTTTTAAGAACCTTATGGCACTTAAGAAGGAAAATACGCACGGATAAAGTCTCCCTCCGCCCTCCCCGGCTAATTTACATCCCTCTCCCCACCCACTTCTACCAAAATCCTCCCCGATGCTGCCTTGGCACCTTCTTCTACCTAAACTACTACTTGCGGTCTTTAAAGACCGCACATAGTCAATCTACTTACTTAAGTGGTATGTAGATTGCGCAAATAACCTATTACACATGCATAGTAGGTCCTTTCCTGGACTTCTTCTTAAGTGTGAATCTGGTCCTATATGAGGAGGGAACTCAGTCATGTGATTAACTGGTGCTGGACGCCTTTTATTTTGAAATGGTTACAATCGACAAGGCAACGACCTTGACATTGACGCAGCCCTCGTCATAATATCATGGCTGTATCTTTGTTCAATAATGATCAAAATAAAAGGAGTTCAGGTCGATATCTTTATGTTCAACCCTTTCATATTTCTGGCAAAAAAAAAATCTACATAAAATAAATCTAGGGATAAATTCCTTATATTGCCCCGCTCCTGTGTCGTTCCCTGCTACTCTCCTCCACTAGGTGTCCTGCTCCCCTCTGATCTTTGTCCCTCCATCAGCTCTTCTTCTGCTCTGTCTGATCTGCTTTCTCCTATCTGTCTCTACTCTTGTGTCATGTTCTTCCGTAGTTGTCTCCATTGGAGCTGTCTTTGCCCTTGTACTGATGGCTGCCGCTATGTAATTAGCAGGCAGGATGAGCATTGAGTTTAGGGTTATGATTGAGGTTAAGATTATAGTTGGGGAACGCCGTATTCTGTCTGAGAGGCAGGGGTGGACTGGCCCGGGAAGGGAGTGGGGGGCATTTGCCACCCGGGTTGTTGCTTCTTTTGGTGGGTGGCCGCTCTATTCGTCCACTGGTCTGCTGGCTGAGAGGCAGACAATAAAGGTGCCACCCAGCCGCTGTGATTGTGGATAACACATAATCAGAGCGGCCAGGCAGCATTCTCTACCTGCATCCCAGCAAGCAACATGCTGATTGGTGGAGAGCTGGCAGCCAGTCACTGTATAGAAGCATGTGGAAAGTGGGAGGGAATAGCTATACATTTTGGGGTAGATCCAGACCTATGTCCTAGTTACATTTGTTAGCGTATTACGCTATCGTAAGTACTATGCACTCCCCCAGTCACTCCCATCAGACGGATGGACTTTTTCTGAATTACGTCTACCAAACCCTGCCTTAACCTTTCCAAGCGTAACTGCACACGTACGTAGTGTCCTAACGGACGTAACTGCCTAACCCAGACCATACTGTAAGATTAAAATGCCTCCAAAGCGCAGTCGGAACGTAAATACGGCTAGTGTATTTTAGGAAAGCCCCTACGTACGTAGTTACGAAAGTGTTACGGCCGTCCTGAGTTACGTATCGTAACGTCTGCCGTGCACATGCGCAGTAAATACAAATGGGCGATTTTACATCAGCGGCTAGTGTAAATCCGCTAGCGTACATAGGTCTGGATCTGGCCCTTTATCTCTTATTTGGGGTCTGATTTTTTTCTCTTATTTCAGTGTATGGGGGAAGCGGGGGTTGAACTAAACATCCAGGTCAACCTCACTTGCTTATATTAGACCCAAAGTTTAAAAGCCGCACTGCTGACAGTTGATTCATTAACTGAATTATTAAATGCAGTCACTAATAACTGGGGTGATTCCAGAGGACTGGAAAATAGCAAATGTTGTCCCTCTGCATAAAAGTGGAAATAGGGAAGAAGCGTCAAACTACCGACCATAAAGTGTAACATCAGTAATAGGGAAACTGTTAAAGGAACAAATTGTACAGTATCTTAAATCCAGTAACTTACAAGATCCCAAGCAGCATGGATTCACTGGGGGAAGATCATGTCAAACAAATCTTATTGAATTTTTTGACTGGGTCAGTAAAGTATTAGATAAAGGGGAGCTGTAGACATAGCGGGCCTGATCCAGACCTACGCTGGCTGGCGTTAAGATGCCAGCCAGCAGCTTAAGAGAAGGGAAGTAGGGAAGTAGTGTAATGAGGGAGGGAGGGAGTGGTTTGCAGCCAAACGCTCCTGTGCAAGCGTATTTTCCCTTGCTTAGGCCGGCTGAAGTTAGGGTCTACGCTGGCTTAAGATGCCAGCCAGCAGCTTAAGAGAAGGGAAGTAGGGAAGTAGTGTAATGAGGGAGGGAGGGAGTGGTTTGCAGCCAAACGCTCCTGTGCAAGCGTATTTTCCCTTGCTTAGGCCGGCTGAAGTTAGGGTAGCCTTCAGCCTGTGTAAGCGAGGGGAAATACGCTCGCACAGGGGGGAGTGCACACCGATACGCTGTGCTTTACGAAGCACAGCGCATCGGCGTAGGTCTGGATCCGGCTCCTCTAGTCTAATTTATCTCTTGTTTATTTTTACTTTAGAAATTTGGGTAATACAGGTAAAATTTAATTGAGCATGAGAGTGATAACCACTTTTTCTATTTTAGCATGAAATAACTGTGGGGTATTTGTATATATTTTTATATTTAATTTCACTATTTGCTTTGAAAAAGCATGTCTTTTTCTGATTTCAGATATAGGAGCATTTTGAATATGTGTTTCAAAGCAATTAATCTTTGTTATTGTCTTATTTTATAGTAACAAGATACCCCTAGCACTACCCTAGCTAATCTAGAAAGAAATAGAGAAAATAAGTTAGTATGCCTAGATATAAAAGTCACATTAACAAGATAGTCACTCAAAGATTGGAGATGAACAGTAGAATCAGCAACAGTGATATGCAGAGAGATAGTACAGACAGACACACTGGAGATGAACGGTAGTATCAGCAACAGTGATATGCAGAGAGATAGTACAGACAGACACACTGGAGATGAACGGTAGAATCTGCAACAGTGATATGCAGAGAGATTGCAAAGACAGACACACTGGAAAACAGGAGACAGACAAGTCTGAGAATTGGTATTGAGACAGGGTACTCACACTGAACCACACACAGTGGCGGAAGTACCGGAGGCAATGGAAGCGCTCGCCTCCGGGCGATAGCCCGGAGGTGGGCACTTCTTCATTCCATTGCCTCCATTGCCTCCCTCCTGCCTGGCCAGTGGTCTCCCCGATTCCCCTCAGTCAGTAAGGCTCCCGCTGCAGAGCTGGCTGTGCAATGCAGAGCCGCTCGCAGCTATCTTCACAAGACGCCAGCGTGACCTAAGGTCACGCTGGCGTCATAATTCAGCAGAGCGCGCGCCGCAGAGGAGAGTGCTAGAAGCAAGACGGCAAAGGTAAGATGGAGGGCAGTTTGGGAACGGGGATTTGGAGGGCACAGTGCGCACACAGAGACAGCAGCTGCAGCATAAACATTGGGACACATTAAGCCAGGGGCAATAATGTTAGGTGGACAGTGTCATAAATGAGAGAGGCAATAAGGCTGGAAAGAGGCATTATGGATGCACAGAAGGAGGCGGTATAAGGCTAACTGGACACCAAGAGGGGGCAATATGACTGGGTTGACACAAAAGGAGGGGGCAATAAGGATGCTGGCACAGAAGGTGGGGCAATAATACTGGTCAGTGGTTACACAAACAGAAAAAGGGGCCAAGGCTGACTGTACACAAATAAAGAAGGGGGAAATAAGGCTGAATTGACAGAGAAAGAGGGGACAATAAGGCTGAATTGACACAGAAAGAGGGGGCAGTAAGACTGGTTGAACACAGAAGGGGCAATAAGGCTAACTGGAATAATTAGGAGGGGGAAATAAGGCTGGCTGGACACAGATTGAGGGGGCAGAACAGCTTAATAAACCTAGAAAGAAGGCTCTATAAGGCTGGCTGAACACACAGAAGGTGGGACAATAAGGCTGGTTGGACAAACAGAAAAAAGTGCCAATAAGGCTGGCTGGACAAAAATTGAGGGGGGCAATAAATCTGAATGGACATAGAAGGAGGGGGCAATAAGGCTGCCTGGACACAGAAGGTGGGGCAATAAGGCTGTTTGGACACATAGAAAAAGGGGGCAAATAAGGCTGACTTTGCACATATAAAAGGGGGAAATAAGGCTGACTGGACATAGGAGGGGGCAATAACATTGACATTATACAGAAGGAGAGGGCAATAAGGCTGGCTTGACACAGAAGGTGGTGCAATAAGGCTGGTTGGACAAACAGAAAAAGGGGCCAAGGCTGACTGGACACAAATAAAGAGGGGGAAATGAGACTGGTTGGACACACAGAAGGAAGGGACAATAAGGCTGGTTGGATACACAGAAGGAGGGGGTAGAAAGTTGACTGGACACAGAAGAAGAGGCAATAAGACTGACTAAAAAGAATAAAAAGGGGGCAAAAAGGCTGGGTGCACACCGAAGGAGGGGCAATAAGGCTGGCTGAACACAGAAGAAAGGGCATTAAGGCTGAATGGTCACACCGAAAGAAGGAGTAATAAGGCTAACTGGACACACACACAAGGAAGGGGCAATAAATCTGACTGGACACAGACAAGGAAGGGGAAATAAGGCCTATTGAACACACAAGGAAGGGGAAGAAAGGCTGACTGTGGAGGCACACACACAAGGAGAGGAGAGATTCAATTTTTGCCCAATATCTGCTATTGTTTTTATGGACACATTGAAGTTTTGGATTGCATAGCATACCGCTATGTATTTTTTCTCTGGAATGAATTAAAGAATATATTTTTACATCATTATTACTTGGAGTGCTGGTTTGGTCAACATCAGACCATGTTTTTCTATTTATCCTTATTACCAGGCACCCTATTAAATATATGTTGTGTAGAGTGTGCACCTGGGTCATAGACCCATTTTCTGATTTTATATATATATATATATATATATATATATAAATTTTGGGGGGGCCCCAACATTATCTTGTCTCCGGGCGACTGGGAAGAACTACCTTTGCAAAGAAAAAATAGTGTAGGCTTTAAAGGCAATGGGCCAGATCCTAAACTACGTATGCGAGCGATTTTACACTAACCTCTGACGTAAAATTGTCCATTGGTATGCAGTGTGCATGCGCACAGCAGATGTTACGCCACGTAACTCTGAATGTACGTACCAGCCTCGTATCAACAGCGTAACTATGAGCAAAGGGGCGTGACATCCATACGACACCCATAATTATGCTTCGGAGGCGGGGTTAGGCATTTAAATCATACAGTATGGGCGTGCTTAGGCACTTACGTATGGGTAGCCTTTACGTACGTCAGTCGTTACGCTTTGAAAAGTTAAGGTAGGGATTGGCAAGCGTAGCATGGCCAAAGTACGTACGAGCGAGGGGAGGGCATAGAATATACGCTAGCGTAAATACGCTAAGCGATGAAACACAATGGGAACGTAGGTCTGGATCTGGCCCATTGTCCCTCACCCAGCCTGCCTGTGATCACATGTCACAAGTCCGCTATAATGTTTAATATAATATAATTTGATATTATCTGTGGTGCTCTCCTAAAATGAGTTTTCTTTGGTTCAGTTGGACTGTTACCTCGGCCATTGTCCATGAATGTAAAGTAGCCAAAGTTGCGATGATGCAATTATTCCCCTTGAGCACAGTTCATGGTGCTAAGTGTGTTAGTTCAAACAGCACATTATTTTAAAAACACATGTCCACAGACCCCCACCGATCATCTGCCCCGCAGGGCGGAGGTACTCTGAGGTGACAGTTCTTTTGAGGTGATCTAATGATTCTCACTGTGAATTTTTTACTGGGGTCTGGACACTAAACACATTCTTCACACTTTTGAAGCCAGACTCGTCCTTTGCCTCCTGTGCATTGCTGTTCCATCCCTCTCCCCACACCCCTTCAAACAGATTGATTAGTAATTAGCCCCTTGCTGCACTCAGAGAAGCTTTTAGCCATGACAAGCCTGCATCGATCGCCCATTTTGCATTTCCAAAGGGACACTTTTGAAAAAGAGAGGACATAGCGTACATTGTACAAGTGCTGTCGGAGACCCCTATTTATCAATATGAAAAGAGCTTCTGGTAGAAGAGTGTGGAGGATATTTTAAGATCTGTTTGCCTTTGAACCTGACAATCTACAAAGAAGTGGTTTTTTTTTAAGCATGATTTTAGTATGAGTTCGGATATGGCATTAACAGGGATTAAATGATGGTTCTTTGTGCAATTTTTTTTTGTGCCACTGTTTCTAACCCCTTTAATTTAGTAATTGGCCACAGATCCCCAGACTTAGTGTAATGTTTCTTTTCCCTTTTTTTTTAATTGCAGGATATGTACAAAATATGTGTGGCACGGTGTTTAAATCACGTCAGATTGATTAAACCAAGATACGGTTGATTTGCAGCAAAGCGCAGCCTGTTTCAGATAACTTTGGAATGTCTCATGGCCAACAGTATGTGTGTTATTTTTAGGAGCTCCTGTTTGTTCAACTGCTAGTCCTCTGGGGGATTGGAGTTTCCAGTGTACCTACTAGCTGGCGAAATACCAGTATGATGTTTACGGAGTCCAGAAAAAAAAAAAACCTTTAGTGCACTGTATGGGAAAAACAGCTTGGAGGTTGGAATTCTTCACAGGCTAATATTACGTGAAGCTGGATTTTCAAGATTCAGATAAAAGCTATTGGGTGTAAAGGGCAGTGTTTACTTTATACCTCATCTGGCTTTGCTGAGCTGTTGTGTCTACAGTGTCTACTATGTGCGATGTTCCAGCCCTGAGAGACATTGCAGAAAATGACATACATGTAGAGTATACTCTGGAAACATCCTGATATCACAGTCTTTTACACGTCTCCTGTGCCCTGAACTGTGATGTGATCATTGCCAAATAAGTTTTTTTGCTACACCGTAGATCATTTTAGTTCCTCGTTTGAAAAATATCTTTTAAACCATATAATCATTCAGAATATATGTGTGAGGCACCTGCTTTGGGCCACGACTTATTCGGTGGCAGCAAGGGGGAAGGAAGGGGGCTTGCAAAAGGGTGACATTTGTAATGGGCCCTAACATTCTGACAGACTCCGGTGCCTGTTTCCGTTGATACAGTAACAATAACTCATTTGGCAGTGATATAGTCGATATTGTTGTGGTTCTTTACCTTGTCTCTGCTCCTGCTCCCCCATACTTTCTCCTCCGCTCCGCCCACAATCTCTTCTCCACTCTGTCCACACTCTCTCCTCTGTTCTGTCCTCACTCTCTCCCCTGTTCTGTCCATGCTCTCTCCTCCACTTTTTCCATGCTATTTCCTCCGCTCCGTCCACACTCTCTCCTCCACTTTTGCCATTCTATCACCTCCACTTTGTCCATACTCTCTCTTCCGCTCTGTCCACACTCTCCTCTGGTCTGTCCATGCTCTCTCCTCCGCTCTGTCCATGCTGTCTCCTCTGTTCTGTCCACACTCTCTTCTCCGCTCTGTCCACACTCTCCTCCGCTCTGTCCATGCTCTCTCCTCCGCTCTATCCATGCTCTCTCCTCCACTTTTGCCATGCTCTCATCTCCGCTCTATCCACACTATCTCCTCTGCTCTGTCCATGCTCTCTTCTCTGCTCTGTCCATGCTCTCTCTTCCGCTTTGTCCATGCTCTCTCCTCCGCTCTGTCCTTGCTCTCGTATCCACTCTGTCCCCACGTTCTCATACAACTACTCCCCTGGAGCCCACATACCCACTTCTGAGTCACAAAGGTCAACACTTAACATTGATCATGTATCATCTGTGATCTCTCTCCTAGACGGGCAGATTGTGCCATACTATGAAAGAAGGGCAGTTATTATGTTGAGTGGCATGACCTATAAATCCCATTTTGCAGCTTTATGTATACTGCTGAATGCTTCAGTAAAGATAAGCTTAACATTCAGTATGGGAGAGTGTGGCCTTCAGCGGTGCCAGCAATTGCGGACAATGCCCACCCACCTCCTCCCCGGATATGAACAGTTAAACAGTGCTTAACAGACAGTTGACAGTTGCCCAGGATACCCCAAACAGGGCAGTAGCTAGATGGCGCATAAACAAATGAGTAACCATCCAGACATACTCAGAGTGTTGCTCTGTGCAGACCGTGTGGCAGTTCTGCAGGTTTGCTGAATGGCGGATGGATCACGCAGGTGCCATATGGGTGGGGGAGTAGGTTGTCCCCCTATCACAAGCCCTGCTGGAGCCCTTGGTGGTGTCAGATAGAAAACTTCATTGGTGCATTTTGAACTTCAGAAGAAAAACCCTGCAATTCTTAAGGAAGATGCTGTTCAGCTAAAATTAATGGCCTCTTCCTACATGGTGACACACAACATCTTCACTAGTAAAGTAATATGTAAGCCAGCAGGAAAACAGCTGAATATAGCGTGTGCTTCTTATACAACTCTTTTATTTCCCAGCATCTATCACAGCCATGAACAATTAGATTGTTCCTCACATGGTACATGGTGCGCTAACATTCAACAGGAGCTTGACTCATGCTCTGAAATACCACATCGTTTATTTCTCCTGCTGAGTGGAAACAGCTTGGGCTTTGTGGCAGGTTGCTAAGGGTGGAAACATAGATAGAGTAGTAAAGCCAGCGAGTACCTTCTCTTTCAATAAATGCAGCAAACAGCAAAAAAGTGTAAACCTGCACAGCCACAAACTGCATGAGGAGGGGGGAGGGGGCAAACAGCATAGACCTAATCCTGACCGCCGCACATTTTCCGTTCGCAAGGAGGTCAGTACGTCGCACGTGAGAGCAGAGTGAACTTACGTCTCCAGAACCCTGCCTTAATATCTCTGGGCCGGATCCAGATTTAAGACCGTCAGGTCACTTATGCACGCTAAGGCCGTATTCGTAATCAAAGACCGCATTTGCGCAATCTACGTAAGATGCGCAGTAGTAAAAATCGCTAAACTCTGAATACGGGCTATAAGTGCGTAAGTGGCCTGAATTGACTGGTGGGCGTATGCGTAACGCTAGGGTTGCGACAGTAACAGTGCAAATGGGCTGTGCTTCCCCTCCGACTCTCTAAAGTGGGCGGGGGAAGCATGCTAAGAGTACAGTGTGGGAGGGGGCTCTGATCCGCACAATGGGCCTGATCCAGAGCAACGACCGCAAGCGAGCGTACGACGAGCGTATGCGAAAATTCGTGAAAAAATTCGCAACGCGCATGCCCAGTATGACAGCTTCCGGTCGCCCGCGCGTCATGAGCGACTAGCGGGCGTATCGTTAGCGTATTTTTCGCTCGCCGGGCGTATTTTTTTTACGATGGTCGGCTGGGCGCCCGTTTTACTACAGGGAGGCGGGGATAGCCATTTAAATTGTACAGTATGGGCGTGCTAAGCCCGTACGCTCAGCGTATTTTCTGCGAATTTTCGTACGGGCGACGGTCGTACCCAGTGTAGGGTATAGCCGCCGTAAGCAGGGACTTTACTATGGGAGTGTTAGGGGCGTGTATGTTGATACGCCCGAGCGAACGTTCGCATTCGCCCGTCGTGCGAATTTTCGTAGCGCTGGATCAGGCCCAATGAATTTAAGGCAGGCTTAGGCCCACATGAGAGAGGCGAGTGACAGGGGGCGTGAACTACCCCTCTCTCTTGGACGGACCTCCACATATATGGAAAGTGTGTGGGGGTCTGGATTCGGTCCTGTGCATGGATTTGCATCCATCCAAATGCAGATCCGTGGAAACCTAACTTCCGCCAACCATTTACCTTCCTGGCAGGGATAAGGTATGCAGAATTTGTGAGACCCCTCAACCTTCCCGCATTTAAGTTCCGTATCATAAGAGTTCCAGGGCGGAAATGCTTTGGTGCTTTCACACCAACTGCCAGAAATTCACCTGACCTCCGCAAACAGGTCCCATGAGTTGAAAGGTGATGTTTTGTAGCTCAACTTTAAATCACAGTTTAAAAATTAAGAGGTTCAGTAATTTTATGCAATAAGCAAAACCGGGCAGTATTTTCCTGCATACATAAAACTCCCTTACATTACAACATGCTTTGCCCATAATTGCACCTTTTTGCTCCTTAATCTGATCAGCCCCAAATATAAAAATGGAGATACACAGCTCAGTGCTCTTGACAAAGGCTTGACAAGCTAAGGTTTCCGTGATAAGCCTCATAGTTTGTTTTTTTATTATGAGCATACACTAACAAGACTCCTGAAGCCGAGTACTTTCTATTCCCAACAATGAAAAATAAAGCAGAGATCCTTAGAAGTGAGCACTATGAGAGACATGAATCAACAGTGTCACCGTGACACAGAGTGCATGGAAGCCTCACTATCTCCCTCAGGTGGCTTTCATAGCTTCATGAGTATCTGAGGAAGAAACTGTAGGCGGGCCGAAAGCTCAAGGACGTTACTTTAATGGAATATACTGAAAACGACTCAAGGGTATATGTCTCTGTTTTTCCCTGTTCATGAAGGTGGTAGACATTTTAATTAAATAGAGGCCTTTCTTTGTACTACTGTATTACAGCTCAAATATCTGGCAATTATTTGGATGCTACTAACTCAAACCTAGAAAAATGTAACTGGATTTTTTGTTTTTGTTTTCAAAAATATTTTGATTAAGATGAACGTAAAGACACATGATATACGGACCAGATCTAAGCGCGCCACTTTCATGCGTTTTCTGTTCCATGTGAGCGGAAATACATACGCAAATGGCGATTGCACGTGCGTTCCTAAAAGGCTTCCAGCACGGATCTGGAACCACAGTATTCAGGCTTCCATGCTGGATCGCGTTCCAACAGCGGGGCTGAACAGTGTGTACGCAAGGTGGACAAGGGAGTTGGGTAAGCTAATCATGCAGTAGGGACTTGGTTAAGCGATTATGTAATATTGGGCCTGATCCAGAACAACGCTTGTGAGCGAATTTATGCCTGGCGGAGACGTAAAATCGCATTTTTAAAAGTACTGCGCATGCGCATCATGTATAATAACGGGGTAGGTATAATAACAAGGTAGTGTAAAATAGCGGGTTAGTGTATAACGGGTTATGTATAATAACGGAGCAGTGTGTAATCACGAAATAGTGAGTAATAACGGTATGTATAATAATAAGGTATGTATAATAACGGTTATGTATAATAACAGGGTATGTCTAATAACAGGGTATGTATAATAACGGGGTAGTGTGTAATAACAGGGTATGTATAATAATGGGGTAGTGTGTAATAACATGGTATGTCTAATAACATGGCATGTATAATAACAGGGTAGTGTGTAATAACAGGGTATGTACAATAGGGGGCAGCGTTGGTGGTACTAAGCCATTACCTTGTTCACTGTTGAAGACGGCCAGTAGCCTGAACATGAAGGCGCCACAGGTGGCAGCAAAGAATCCACGCCAATAATTCCGCACCACAAAATGTGATGACATGACCTCCACGCTGAACAGCACCCCTGCAAAAGACATAGATATAAGATAGATATGAGATGGATGGATGGATGGATAGATGGATGGATGGATAGATAGATAGATAGATAGATAGATAGATAGATAGATAGATAGATAGATAGATAGATAGATAGAGCAGACATGAAGGTTGGACAAATAATAAAGAGGCAGATATGGAGGCTGGACAAATAATAAAAAAGATATTTGGTATGTGACCCACAATTGGGACTCTAAAGTTTAGAGTTAGGACCACCCAATAGAGAAGCCTTGTAAGTGGCGGGTGGCTTATATCACATATCTGCAGATATTTGTAACTAATTCTCTGACTTTTATTTTAACGATAGAAGTGTGTATACATTTCCAGAGTTGTGATTGTGACAAGGAGTTATAGGCAGAGTGGGGTATCACAGATGAGGGAGGGGTAGTGTATCAGGGTTGGGAGAGCTACAGGATTTTTATCATTTGGAGTGGAAAAGGCTAGATTACGACTGTGCTTTCAGCGTTCATATAATTACTGTATTCATTGATTGAGCCATATGCCATCTCCCTGTTCAGAGGTCCACTTGTATCTGATTAGGGACGCTCAGCTCCGATCATTTTGCTATTAGGTCAAGGATCTAAACATAAAAACATGCAACCGTCTAATTTGTTTTGAGTCCTTGCTGTTTGTGCTTAGTCGTGAGCCCTCGCCACTGTCCTGCATGCGTTTCATTTGATGCTCCCTCCCTATGTCATACATTAGTAATGCAATGGAAATAGGCTAATATGTCACGGCAAGCAAGCACTTCACAGATCAACAGCTTGCAGTGATTCTCTAGTCAGCTTACCCTGATATCTGATCCCTGTGGCTAGTTCAGGTACCTGCAGGTGAATGGGCTTCTGAATGACTAGTCCCCAAACTGATACTTTTCTAAACGTCGTTCTTTCCCCTCTCCCCATCAGACATCCCCATCAGAGCTCCACTGTCCAGTCCGTAGCTCTCTGCATAGCCATTCGCCAAGTCTATTCACTGTACTGTGTTACACACTGGCTGCTTCCACTTCACCACAATGAGAGGTGATCCCGGCCAATACGAAGCAGAAATATATCAGGGTTTTGTCACAGCCAAACCTGCACTCCTTCACGGCCGCTAAAATCCGATGTGCGTTGCTTCAGAAAGCAACGGACGGCCACATTGGCACTGAATCAGTTAAAGGATACATGTTATTATATATGACTTTTTCAAGTGAGTGCATTACAGGCCAACTCCAGCCTTTCCGCTGTATTAGACCATAGGCATAAGCTCCGCTTTCTTAAGATTAAAACCACTACTGACTGTGTACCCCTTCCTCCCCATATTAAAATCCTATCCAGATCATTCGCAGTGGTCTGGAGTCTTTCCTTCTATACAGTCTGTGCTGGTGGAAGGTTTGAGCCAGTAACCTGCAATGGGCCTCTAGCACTTGCTGGCAGAAATGAGTTGCTCCGATCAACACAGATAGTACTTCAGAGAAGGAGAGAAAAAAAAAAAGAGAGAAAGGGGGAGAAAGGGAAGGAACACAGGGTGAGAAGAGAGAAAAAAAGCCTCAAAGAAGAGAGAGAGAGAGGAAAGAAAGAGGTATGTGAGCGAGGCAAGGAAAAGCAAGAAGAGGTGCGTTCCTACATTCAGCCACAGGAAAAAAATGTTAAAGGGAAACGGGGATAAGGCTAGGACTGAATGGGGATAAAATGTGCTTTGCAAAGAAGAGTCAGGGATAAAGAAGGTATAATAAGGTCTAAAAGGATTTACTGGGGATCTGAGAGTTGGAAAGAACAGTCAATGGCAAAAGATGAACTGAGGGGTTGATTGTAGGACTCAGATATCATAACGATGAACCGTATCCTGAGGTTGATTTTCCTGTATTTTCGGTGCGTTTGGATTGGATTACGGCTGCGCATGCACCTGTGATCAGGTTTAATCAGAATTTCTTGCAAGTCATTCAGACGTAAGAAAAATGACATTACCGCCTTCTTCGGTAAGAGATGCTGTGTTGCGTTTGGGCGGGCTGTGCACAGTATGTTCGTGCCCTATCTCTGCACACAGATCTAGACTTGTGCACTGCCGCCGTTTTCCGTAGCCAGATGTTGGGAAGGTTAGGTACTCCCTGGAAACAGGTGCGTAATTATAGGGGGTGCAAGAGGTGCGGCTACCATGTTGACCGACGGAGAGGGGGGTCCACGGAAGCCGTTTCCGCTGCACTGCAAGCGAGCTGTCAGACTGACAACTTAAAACAGCCCTTGGTACTCCATGTATGAGTGTATGTATGTACAGCGCTACAGTGCTCATCCCTTATACATGAAGTGCTGTGCACTGTTTTAAGCTGTCAACCTCTGACATCATCTTTCACACAGAGGGGCTCACTCTGCCCTACCTCCAATACCGCATGGTTCCACCCAGTCCCACCTATCCCCGTCCCCTTACTATGGGGCCCAATCTTGTCACGTTCCACCTCCGCCAGGCTATCAAAAGTCCGTCTGTGTGAGGGAAGTGGTTAACAGTGCAATGGCACCTATGTGCAGGCAGGACATTGTGGATCCAATACGTTGATCAGGGATCCGGTTGCTTAAGAATGAGATCTAGGGATCCGGTTTAATATGATCTTGTTCACAGTCACAGCTACTAAATCCACAAAGCAGCTGTTGTCCGCTGTCCTTGCAGGTGACAAGTGGCACGTTGGACCTGCAGTAGCAGAGGCTGCAAGCAAGGACAACATGCCAGCAAATGCTTTAATATAGCAAAGGACAAAGTAATAAAAGTGCAACATTAAGTAACAGTAAGGCTTTAAACACAACCAAGTATAACAAGAATTCCTAAAATAGACTCTTAGCAGGCACTTGTCAGCTGGTGGCCGAAAGCCAGGCAGGTTTTTATCACCTAGATGATTAATGGTTGCTGAAATCCATGGTCTAGGTTATTGATATTGCACCCAGACTTTGGACAGGAATTGGATCCATCTCACAAATAGAGGGCTATGCCGTGTGCTTTCAATGTGGGACTTTTCCATTACTTTTATGTGCTCACTGACAAGTCCATGAAAATCTCTGTATATTTTATTATTTTTTTTAATACAGCTTTTACTTCCAGAGCATGAGTTTTGTTATTAAGACAATATTTAGCATTTACCCAAATGTGCATTGAAGGTGAACCCTCTTGCAAAGCTTGCTGGGAATTGTAGTGTAGGCATCTGGACAAGTCACATGTCCGCTTCACTGGAGAGGTCAGAGATACATGTGCATTGGGAGATGCGATGAACCAGAATATATGTGATTGTATACAGTTCATTCATAGTAATTGTCTTCTTAATCCGGTCTAGCGGAGAGGCGACTATGACATAAATCGTTTGGGAAGGTTCTGAGGCATCTAATTAGCAAGAAGCTTTCAGAGATTTGGTATGTGGTGGAAGATGTTTTACCTAAGCTCTCTGCCCACATCTGGCATAATCTCCCTAAATCCTCCGGCTGCTTACAAAGAAGCTGCTGCTAATTGTTATAAGTAGCTTTTGTAATGTTACATAAAAGATAACCCATCCAGCCTAGCAGAGCACAGCGATGTCTTCCACTTGCTGTGTACTCTATGGATAACATAAGAGGACAGCAACTTTACTGATAATGGACCTGATCCAGACTTAAAAGCAATTTCCACACACATGGGGCCTGATCCAGACCTACGCATGAGAGCAGAGCGTATTACCGCTTCAGCGTAAAAACTTGCACTCCCACGACACTCCCCTTACCTTTCCCTCCATACGCCGGCTGAACTCTACCTTAACTTTTCCCGGCGTCGGTACGAATTTTTGTAGCAACGCGCTGATCATACCGGGCTAAGCATGCCCATACTGTACAATTTAAATGGCTCCCCCCGCCTACATTCCCTAACTCCAGCGTCCGTACTAACTTCGTAATAGAAACCGGCCCCCCGTACGCCGGCTCTACCTTAACTTTTCCCGGCGTCGGTACGAATTTTTGTAGCAACGCGCTGATCATACCGGGCTAAGCCTGCCCATACTATACTGTTTAAATGGCTGCCCCCGCCTACATTCCCTAACTCCAGCGTCCGTACTAACTTCGTAATA
>WWET01000031.1:970026-984432 GCA_011038615.1 Limnodynastes dumerilii
TAAAGGCTCAATCTTATTTCTCTTTTTATTGGTGCTTCTGTGGATCAAGGGGGGGAAAAACATTGGTGGTTCAGGGAGTTTACAAAAGAAACGCATGAAGGTATCAGCATGATTCCTTATGCGACTCACCCCTCCAGAATGAAGAGCCGGGGTCTGTTCCGTCTGTGCATGCACCGAGTGTGTATGGCGCATGCACGACAATTTTACTGCATCGTCGGAACTTCATAAACGAATGAAGTGCCGACGATGCTGCCCCTTCTATCGCGGGACATTGAGGTCCTCCTGAACGAAGGGGCATCTCTATAAATCAGGTGCATGAAGTGTCCAGGCTCGCTGCGATGATAAGCAACCCTGGAGCACTATCATTCATAAGATTTATAGGATGCTCTATAAATAGAGCCCATAGTGTGTACACATAACACAGCATAATCACAGGACTTGCCATCATCAGCAATGTTGCAAGATCCATCACATCTCATGTATGATTGCTTAGGTGTGTGCCCAGCTTTAGTAGTAGCCGTGGTAGACCACATGTGAAGTCCACTCCACCTGTAAATGTTTATTTGGAAGAAAATGATATGTTTTAGAGCATAAAGCTACAAAATTCCAAGTTGATAAAATACCACTTGGTTTAATTCATGTGTTGCTTCAAGTGTTCCCCCAATTAAAGTCTAAGCAACCTTATCTTAAAATAATCTGTCAATATGGATACACAATAACGCTGCCTATCAGTGGAGGAGCACCTTCACAGTCTCACCTTGCGGCTGGTCTATAGTGTGGCGGAAAGTGAAAAACTGGGTTGCAAAGGGAAATGTGCAAAAAAAAAGAAAAATGTTGCGATTATTTTTGTTTGCATGGTGGACAGCTTTTATTTAAAACACATATTTAATAATATCACATAACACAGATCTAATAATTGTTAGATGTTTACCTACTATGAGGGACTTTCATTGATTAAAATCTCCTCCATCCTGTGCAGGATTTCAGGAGGAAGCACAGGCAAACATGGCTGCTGTTACGCTCCAGCTGCACTTAGCCGCCCACGTTCTCATTTTACTATAGTGGAACAGCCCGTTCCTCTAGTGCAGAGCACCTGGGAGTAAACACAGGCAGATCAGCAACTTTGCGTCTGCTTTTTGTCCTTGCTACCATTGGGGTAGATCCAGACAAAAGCGCTTGTTACATTTCATCGCATAACGTATTTTCTATGCACTCCCCTCGCTTTTACGTACTTTGGCCGTTTTACGCTTGCCAAACCCTACCTTAACTTTTTAAAGCGTAACTACTGACGCTCGTAAAGGCTTCAGGTAATTAAGTGCCTAAGCCACGCCCATACTTTACGATTTAAATGCCTCACCGCGCCTCGGAAGCGTAATTACGGGTGTCGTATGGATGTCACGCCCCACCGTTCGTAGTTACGCTGTTGATACATGGCTGGTACGTACGTTCAGAGTTACATGGCGTAACATCTGCCGGGTGTGGTTCCCCGCTTAGAACGGCCCTATTTCGATGGCATATGCCTCAATGAGGCAGAGCAATCGATCCATGGAGCACCGAGCTTTCGGTGCTCCGAAAAGTAAGTAAAAAATGTACCGTAATCCCTTTCCCTAATTCTAACCCTAACCCTCCCCTCTCATTACCCTAAACCTAACCTGACCTTCCCCGCAGCCTGATCCTAACCCTCTCTTCCTGGCAGCCTGACTCTAAACCACCATCTCCCGCAGCCTGACCCTAATTCTCCCTTCCCTTCAGCCTGACCCTAATCCTCCATCTCCCCTGCATTCGGATGTCCCTATTTCGGAAATCAGCAGTTCTAACCGGGGATTGCAACCGCATCTGCCGTGCGCATGAGCAGTAGATACTAATGCGTGATTTGACATCAGCGGCTAGCGTAAAATCGCTCGCGTGCGTAGTTTAGAAATTGGCCCATTGTGCAGTCCTAACAATCAATGCGCTTATATTAAAAACAAAAAAAAGGTAAGCACAGCTCTGGATCAGCTCCTTAGTAAACAGTGTTGATTCACACACAGGCTGTTGCACAAACCACCACATCTTGCACACATCCGCCTTGTCCTTTAGAGCCTGTCCTTAGAAAGTTGGTTGCACAGAAAGACACTGGCATACACATTTTTCTGAAATAACATGGGACCATAATTTAGCTAAAAGAAATTTAGCTTTTAAGCACGACAGAAAATGATGATAGTGCATTTAAACAGTCATGTCCATCAGAGATGCATAGTAGCGGGATGCAGTTGCTGGTAAGAAGGGCCCATTTTCGGCAATGATACAGCCAATACCTTAATTTTCACAATACCATTGCCAACAACTTATTAATTGTGAAAATATACTTTCAGAAATATGTATCATGTCGAATGGACTTATATTGACAAGGTGTCTGTTCTGGTTAGGGTAAGACTGCGGGACAGGAAGGGTTAGGCTACAGAGAAGGGAGGGATAAGGTAAGGTTGCGGGATAAGGATGATTAGGGTTAGACTGCGGGACTGGAAGGGTTAGGGTTAGGCTACAGATAAGGTAGGGATAAGTTAAGGTTGCGGGATAAGGATGGTTAGGGTTAGGCTACAGAGAAGGGAGGGATAAGGTTAGGTTGCGGGACAATGATAGTTAGGTTTAGGGGAGGGTCAGGCTGCAGAACATGGAGGGTCAGGCTGATAAAAGGGTAGGGGAGGGGGAAAGTTTATGGTTAGGGAAAAATCCTACCGGTCACCGTTGGAGCAATTCGATCTTGATTCCTCGAGGTGTCCATTGGAACTCTAAAAAAATCTTTGCTGTTGCACTTGTATTTTTCTGAGTATGATATTTAACAAATCGTCACATCATACCAGTGATTCACACCCCATAGTAGCTCATATGTTGCAGTCCAGGAACTTACTGGTAGAACTGAGAACTCACATCACAGGGCTCATCCAGAGTTTGAGGATAACAGCAAAAACAGGTGGCAATCTGCAGCATGACAAAACCATGTTGGACTGCAGCGGGAGACTTATTCAAGCTGTGCACACAGAATTAGAGCTGAGGGGTAGCATTTGCTGGCATTGCAGCTGTTCATTGCTTGTGTGCAATAAGCAAGGGACTGGTTTCAGACAACTGCAAGCTTTCCGTACATGTGGGGGTCTTACAGTCCGCACTGAAGAGGAGAGTGAACGCCCCTGTCACTCCTCTCTCTCATGCAGACTTGAGGGCAGATACAATGCAGCCTTAACACTGACGTGTGAATCAGTGGTCTACTGTGCGTATGTCTTAAACCCTGCCCATATTATATCATTTATATTTTCCCATCTTGCGTACTTTTGCCGGGTGGAGGAGAAGAACGAGTTCCGTACGATAGGAGATATGCACGTAAATAGCGCTTTGCGTGCATAAGTAGGGTGTCGGGCAGAGATATGGATCCGGCCCATAAGCTGTAAGTGTTCTAAAGCTAGGCACACCTTGGCTATGGTTAGGACAGGCATTATACTGTTATAACATGGCATTTCCAGATGAACACAAGTTCCTGTTTCCACTCTCAAACTCTAGGGGCCAGATTTACTAAGCTGCAGGAAAAGAAAATTGGAGAAGTTGCCCATAGCAACTGACTCTAGCTCTGACTTTCCTATTACATACTAGAAAATGTCAGCTAGAATCTGATTGGTTGCTATGGGCAATGTCTCCACTTTTAAGCAGCTTAGTAAATCTGGCCATAAATCTGATATTTCCCATATACATTAGTTATACACATTGGGGTAGATCCAGACCTAAGTACGCTAGCCGCTGATATAAAATCACCTATTTGTATGTATGCGCACGGCAGATGTTACGCCACGTAACTCTGAATGTACGTACCATCAGCGTAACAAATTGGCGGGTCATCCATACGACACCCGGAAATACGCTTTGGAGACGGAGGGAGGCATTTAAATCATACAGTATGGGCCGGGTTAGGCCAGTACATAAGTGAATCCATTACTTACGCTTTAAAAAGTTAAGGTAGGATTTGGGAAACATAAAATGACCAAAGTACATACGAGTGAGCGAGTGCCTAGAAAATACGCTAGTGTAAACACGCTACGCGATGAAACGGAACAAGCACTTAGGTCTGGATCTCCCCCATTGTTTTCATCTCTATCTTCTTTATAATATCTCAAGATCCTCACTGGAATTTTTTTCCTTTTAATTTGCCTTAGGATTTTGAAGCTCCCGAAGTTGTCGGACTATTGAAACGTGATGGAAGCCTGAGAGGACATAACATTCTTCAAGACCACCCACCTCAACTGCCTACACTACTCAGAGTAATCCACCTAGTACCTTCACAATAAAAAGCAGACATAATGCCAGTCAATCAAACATTCATGGTCAAGGTCAATATGCAGAACCATGAAATAAGTCAAATAGACATAAATAAACATAAATAGCTCATAAAGCCATTAAGTTAATTAGCAATCACATTATTATCCTTCAACCTTTAATGCTGGTACCTGTGTGTACATCTAATTTTACTCTGTCTTTACCTAAGTAAGTATTTTAGGTAAAGTTTTATTTTCTTTTTTTAGTATTATTTATTCTATATTAGATGTCCATTTTTTCCCGGTTAATACTTTCCTAACTTTGTTTAAAATAGTTCTTAGCGTCTTAGAGTCTTATTGTATGTGTCCCACTCCTACATATTTACCTGGGTGCACAACTTTTTGGACTTGACCTGTAGTTCTCTCCCCAAGCAATTTACCTGCTTTTGCCATTACACATACCAAAAAAAAAAAGCCAACTATAATATGAAAGTGAAATAGTTTAGCATTAGGAGAGGTAAATTCCGCAAGAGTTCTGCAAGTGAGCTTTGTAAGGTGAAGAAATAGGACCACAGAAAACATGTGTTAAACATATGCTACACATGTGTCAGTACAACATCTGGTCTGTGAACATGTGTTAAGGATCCTCTAGGGGCCATTACATCACATCTACATCAGACAGGAACAATCATCCGACAACTCCTGTGCTACGCACCAAGAACAGTCCTCTACATTGCTTCTCAACACAAAGGAAAGTGAGAAAATGTAGGAATGACATCAAAGGAATGACAATGGACAATGGATCCTCCCAAACAATGTGAGAGATACATAACACAAAAGAAATGTAATTCCAATGGAAAATAGGAACCAGTTATAAAACATGGAGGACAGTTTATTTTTATTAAGTGAAGCAAAGTAAGATAAACTAATTAGACAAGTAGTTAATATACGATATCAATAAAAAAAAATATATTCTACTTTTGTCTACAGTTTCAGCAGTTATCTGCTTTTGTGTCATTTATTGCGTCAAAAACTCTGGGTGGTGTGAACCAAGATGCAATGCTTGGGGATACCTCTTTTGACTTTTTTTTTCATGTCCTGTTGGGCTAGACCCCACAGAGAAGACCCCATTCTTCAGTACAAACAAGAACTGGTTTTGAGGGCAGAAAGGCTGCGGGAACTATCTATGAAAGACTCTTGCAGGGTTGGGCTTGAGAAGAGAACGGTGGCCAATCTCCATCACCAATCCCATGAAGTATATCCAACACAAGAGCAATTGTATAGAACAGGAGCAATGGGTCAGGGAAGCCCAACCCATGATGGATCAGATGAATGCTGCTTAGACGATAAAACCTTCGACACTGAGGATAGCTTGGAAAGCCGGACTCTTTGGAATCGGTTCCATAATAACAGATATCATAAACTCATTTCTAAACGATCTCTCAGGAGAAGGGCTAGAGGGGTAAGGGGACAGTTTGCTCCATTAAGAAAGAAAAGATACCCTCAAGATCCAGAATTAGGTAACTCACGAAGGATATTATCAAATTACTCAGTACGCTTTGCTCTGCAGGAGAAGAGTTCTGTGGATGGTTCTCTCTACTTTCCTGGGGATCACAGTCCATTGGTGTTAAATCCAGATGCTGCATTGCAAATACCTCGGGATATATTTACTGTAGAACTGTGGGTGAAGCCAGAAGGAGGGCAAAATGATCCGGCCATCATAGCAAGTAAGAACAACGTTTTTGTATTCATGTCAATTTGTGTTTGTTAGATGTCTGGGTTTTTGTATAATTCAGGTTATATTATGTATTCATGTAAGTCTTTCCTATAATAGTGGTGAGTAGAACCTCTTTATATTGTGACTGAGGTGACCTCTGTATTGAGTATTTTTATGTCACTATCTGTTCAGACACCTAGTTGGCCAAATCCTTGGTCTCATGATCAGTTCCATGATTGAATCTTCAGTTCCTCTTAGTTTCCGTGTGATCAGATTTTTTCTGCTTTTGTATTTTGAACACACCCATACTACCCAATCAGAATGCATTGCTACCTATCCAAACTAAAGGACAATGGACATGATCCAGGCTTGCTAAGATGAAACCCTGCTATAACTAGACTTCCTTGCGGACCACTCCCCACACTTGCAAGAAATATTGACAGCAGAGCTTCCGCGCCATCATAACATAAGATGGTGGTTTGGATTGCATGGAGAGCACAAAGCTCACCGTCACTGTACTAATTGCATGCCTCACCCTCCCACTTCCTGTAAGAGTCACCCACTTCCTGTCCCATCTTGCCCTACCATCAGAAATGCTATCAGTACGGACCTCTTGATCCAAAGGTTCCAAATCCATACTGGGAATTCGACACGTGTGTATGCTTAGTTGCAAAATATGGGAGTTATCCAGTCCTACAGAGTAGAAAACAGCCCTTTTATGGAAGTATGGATTTAGTCCACTGACACTTTCAACACCTTCCAACAGAGGGGCTGTGTTGTGATCCTATTATGTACAGTATAGGCGTATGCCCTTTTGATGTGCACTGATGCAGACTTATGCACTGCCACCATTTCTATTCACACAAGTAAGAGAAAAGAATGTAGTTCCTAGGTTTCGTAAATCCGTCTGTATGAAGGGAGTGGCTAGCAATGCGCATCCTACCCAACACATGTATTACTCAGAGAGCTCAACACTTTATGAACGGGATCTGTGGACACGGCCGATAGCTTTCTTGTAGGTCCAGCAGCATCACAATATTCAAATAATAAGACAAGTATTCGACAGTGTTCATTCATTTGTACAACATTATATTATTGATTGACACTCCCAGGTTTTAATATTAATACATATTAATTAATAGCCATTCAGTTCCTTCTCTTCCAAAACTTAAAAGTTAATATGGCTATGTGTCATCATCGGTTATTAATAGTAGCTTTTTCCCCCCCCGAAAACATGCAAAAAGTCCAACAAACAAACTTTGGAAGGATGCTAATACTTTTATATAGCCTAAGCTTGGTTGGTGCAACTATTATTGGTTCCCCAGTTTGAATGGGTAGGGCGGAGTAACCTTAAACTACAGTAGGTTATCAAAAGGGCAGTTACTAAAAACCTTATTGGAAAATAGATTTTAAAAAGTGGTCAAATGATAACTGATTATTTGCAAACCCTCCAAAGTTAGAGATCTAGGACTGGTAGACCAGAACTAGGGTCCGGATTCACAGGTACGTAATGTTCGTCTTACATATGTTGTTTTAAGAATTGAGCTACTAAGCATGCATAGTAGCTTATTTACGCTATCTATGTACCATTTCTGTATGTAGATTGCGTAAGCGCGGTCTAATGAAATGATAGGTAGATAGCATAAATAAGCTACTATGCATGTGTAGTAGCTCAATTCTTAAAACAACGTACGTAAAACGAAAACGACATAACTGTGAATCCGGACCTAGATTTCTAAATCTGGATTTCTAGGAGTCACTATTTCATGAGATTTAAAGATAGACAAGTAATGTAACTAAGAAATGAGAAAGGCAAATCAGATACCTGGTTGCATAAAGGGAGAGAAGTAGTAATGTCCTTTTATAGGTCATTGGTAGAGCCACATCTGTAAAATTGTGTTCAGGATGCAGTTGCTGGTACGAAGGGCTTGTTTTAGACAATGATACAGCTGAAAGCTTCATTTCCCTTGTACCATTGCCAACTGCTTTTTCATAGTGAAAATTTAAATTCCAGAGCGTGTAACATGTTGAACAGTCTTATTTCGACAAGTTACCCATTCTAGTTAGGGTTAGGCTGCGAGACAGGAAGTGTTAGGGTAAGGATCCAGAGAGGGGAGGCTTAAGGTTACGGTGCGGGACGACAATAGTTAGAGTTGGGGGTGGGGTGGGGTTAAGTTTAGTCTGCAGGACAAGGATGGCTAGAGATGTAAAAATGTACCTGTTGTCGTTGGAGTCTTTGGACAGGAGCCATGTCTTCTAAGGGCTGACTACTGGAAAACTAATGGCAGTCAGCCCTGTGCTGCCACAAAGTGTTTTAATGAAAGATCATCGAGCTGACAATTCACACCCCTGTGTTCAGTTTTGCTGACTATGGACCGGAATCAGAGATCCATTTGCACGTGGAGTTGTGTGCATATTTTTAGGATCGGATCAACTGCGCGTGCATAGTAAGTTTTTCCACGCAATTTACGTAGGATATACGCACGGAAGTCCATTAGGCACACACTTGTGAATTGCATTTAGGGACATATACGTACGGAGGGGCAGGTACGTGCGGTCGAGCGTAATGGTGCTTAAAATTTCTTATGATTCAAAGATACGTAACTAAACGCACTGATTAGGCTTTGGGAAAGTAAAGGTTTTTTTTACATACTTTACAATACACATAAACGCATACTGCATGAAGTTAGAATTAATATGATCCACTACATATAGAGACTTTAATTAAACAGATTAAAAATACAAATTTCAAAAATAAAAACAACACAAACAGCCAATACAGTTAAATATAAGTGAATGTAATGGTGTTTGTTCACAAACTTAACAGTAAATAAAAAATGTAAAAAAAAAACCTTCACAAACTCTAAACAAATAATGGCCCTTTACAATGTTAAAGTATTGCACAAAATGTAAAATCAGCATAAGATTAAATAAACAAGCCTTTATTTGTGTAATTTAAAAACACACGTCCACTGATTATAAACACGCAGCAGGAGTGGCCTGACCTAAGTAGAAGACGCATGGCCTCACTACGGTTCTTCAACTTATGAGTGGTCGAGGGCTACCTTAACTTTTCCAGTGCGTATGTTAGTTTACGCAAGGTTCTTCTTCTTGTGAATCAGTCCTAACTCTGTTGGAGCACCCATACTGTTTGCATTAAGAGTCTTGCCCCTCTAGCCACGCATGCAGGACCCATTCCATGCTGTTGCGTGCATCAGTCCTAAGTCAGACATCCCTGTACGTGAATCAGTCGGCAATGGTTTCCGTGTGTATATTTGGGTTCTGGGGATGTGCAGTTTAACTGATCGTAAAAATACGCACAGAGATTCTGCACTTACTTAAGTGTGAATATGGTCCTATATCTCCAGCAGGATATAAATACATTAAATGCAAAAGAAGGACAACTAAAATAGTGCATTGCCTACATTACAAAACATACCAAGATTGAATAAAGGAACTAGGAACTAGACATGCCTGACGTGGGCCAGAGAAGGGAACAGAGAATATGATAGAAGTCTTAAATATTGTAACTGGTTTCAGGATAATCAGGTACAGGAGGGAAGCATTCCTTAAAGGAAGAGAAGTAATTCATATTGAATTAATATGAGGGCATAACTGACATAGTAGGTAGTAGAGACGGATGTGGTTTGCCGGCACGGTGGTCTTATTTATCCCTAAAGAACATCATACAGAACAATTTAAAAGAAAACCGGTACAAATATTTTAAAAATGATTATAAAAAGGTAGCACCCCTCTCCCCTGCGTAGTGTAAGGGGTGCTGTAATATAGGAGTTGGTGACTTCAGGGCCTCCACCTGAGTCTTCTGGACAGTGTGAATGGGACGCGGACACTTGCTGTTTCCACCAGGGCTGACTCTTGTACCCCACACACTAATAGTGAATGACTGGGACCACACCGCAAGTAGGGGGATGGAAACAGTATTTATTAAGGGCAGCTTGGGACAGGGAATGGCAAGGATTACAGAGGGCTGTTTTACTGGGCAGGAGTAAAAGGGTTGGCAATAAATTAGGAACAATGGCAAACAGTAATGGACATAAAATACAATAGGTTAACCTTTCAAAATGGCGGCAACAAGTCTCTACAAAATGGCGGCCAATATACACTCTCTGGCCAGCTGCAGCCACAATCACTCTGTAACAGTACATCTCTAAACAGTTCTACAGTATTCCTGTCTAACTATAATAATCAGACTAACAATGTGGGTGCACTTATAGAACGGTGGTAACACAGGTTACATGTGTTAGAAAGTCTTAAAGTCACATGTAGGCTGTGTGCAACAAAGTCCCAATGTCCACTTTACTTGACTCCTTCAGCAGTGTAATGGTGATGCAGACTGTAGATGTAGTGTAATGGTGATGCAGACTGTAGATGTAGTGTAATGGTAATGTAGAACTGTAGATGTAGTGTAATGGTAATGTAGAACTGTATATGTAGTGTAATGGTGATGTAGAACTGTAGATGTAGTGTAATGGTTATGCAGAACTTTAGATGTAGTGTAATGGTGATGTAGAACTGTAGATGTAGTGTGCAGCACAAGTGAATCAGTGAGATTGGATGCAATTACTTACCTCTGGATTGATGACTGTTTCTAAACTGCAGCTCCTCAGTGAATCAACTCAAGGCACCCCACTAGCCTGATCTTGCTTGTAGTTCTCTCCTCTCACATGCAGCTCTCCACTAGCTGGAATCTCCCTCAGACAAGGGACTAAAACCAGCAGTAGATGCTGTGCTGCTTGGGCAAGTCTCTTTCTCTGCTCTCAAAGTTTTCTCCTCTGCTGCTCCTCTGCTCACATGCTCTGCTCTCTGCCTCTCCCCCAGACCCTGCAGCTCTCACTTCCTCTTTGGGAACTCCTCCCAGCCCCCAAAGCACTGTAGAGGTGGAGTTTTGTCTCACTCCTTGTGCCCATAACAAGTCCTGGCAAAGGATGCATAGTTGAGGACACCCTTGCTAAAAAAATCTATAAAAAATGTATACACAATTTCAAAGAGGGAACATGGTGCTAAAAGATTAAACAGCATCATATAAAAAAAATGTAGTTAATAACCTAAGAGAAAATTTTAAAAACCTAATAATATGAATAATCACTATATAAAAACACATATAAATAAAACCTCAAAGTGTAACAAGAGAAACTGGAAGGTGATTGTACTAGTCTGGAAAAATAATTGTTTCACTTGTAGAAAAAAGCCACAGTCAATTCAAAGAAGGTCCTAAAGTTGTCTCCCAGAGATCATTCATACAATATTCAACCCATTGATCAGTCTATGGGCCGGATCCAGACCTACAGGCGCCTTATGAGCGCAAAAGATCATTACAACCGGCATTGTAGCAGGGAGTGTACGCCCCGTGCATTCCCCACGGTCGGTAGGAAATCTCGACACTTACGTATCCAGATTCCTATCTTAACTTTTACAATCACGTACGCGGCCTTACGGCTGTATACCTGACCGTAACGGGCCTTGCTCTGTCACGTCCCCTCATTACCATGTCTATCTCCGTCTTTACGCCGAAGATACGACATTCATAAGGGGGGACAGCGTACGTAACAGACGTTACGTACACCGACCCTTATGGCATCATAAGAAAGTTGTGCACATACGCACAACCTTCTAGACAGGGAAATCATGTACATGCCTTACGTAATTCCCTTGTCATCCGTAGGGCTCGATCGGGCCCTCTGTGTATAGATGTAATTAAAATCTCAGGGTCCCGACCACAGTGATTTTTTACGCACTTCGCCTTTTCGGGTAGAAATGACTCCCCTCAGAGGAAATACCTTCACTAACTCCAAAAATATGTGAATGGACACTGAATTAGTAAAGGATACAATTTATTCAAATATTAACACATATTGAGACATAAAAAATCTGGAGCAGGAGAGGACCAGGCTCGTACCTTAAAGATTGTAAGACACCTTAAAAGGACCCAGGTTGCAAATGTTGATAGTCCCGGGATAAAGATTAGACCACGAGGTGACGCGTTTCGAATAAACAATTATTTTTCAAGGTTTTATTTATGTGCTTTTATATACTGATTATTCATATGTTGGTTTATTAGTTTTTTTTTTAAATTCTCTCTTAGGTTATTAACCACGTTTTTCATTTTTTACATGATATTCGTATCGTTTATCTTTTAGTGCCCAGTACCCTCTTTTAAATTGTGCATATATTTTAGGAATAGTGGTACCCACCGTGCAAGTGGGTTTTTATATTCAGAAGGAGCGCCGTCCTATTGTCTTTTACTATCACACGGCAGCTGAGTGTAGTCTCCATTCTAGAAAGCGGTGGTTATGCCACTCCTGGAGTTGCGAGGAGTCATTCGTGAGGTAAGTGTTTTTAGCTAACCCTACCCTTAACCCCTTCCTAACCTTAACCCTTAATTTACAGCAGCCTAACCCTAACCATGCCTGCACCACAGCTTAACCCTAACCCTCCATGCGCCATAGCCTAACCCTAACCTGCCATGCCCTGAAGCTTAACCCTAACCTCCCCCTTGAGCCCTAATCTTAACCTTAGCCTGCCGCAGCCTAACCCTAACCTATAAGCCGCCGCAACCGCCAACAGCCTGTAGCTACAGAGAACTGGAAAATTAGATTCCTGTTTCCAATAGCAGTTTGCTATTTACAGTTGGTTTCGAACAATGATAAAGCCGCCAGCTGAATTAATTTTTAATATAGAGCTGACCGGACCGCCAACTGCATCCCATAGAGGCAAATACTGTAAAGCAATTTAAATGTGTTTTTCATAAGCATCAGGATGTCCTAAATCTTAATACAATAATAAAAAATACGTTTCAAATAAGTTCTGAAGACATGAGGACTTTAAACACGTAAAATATGGGCAGACTGGAAATTATTTTATCTTTAACTGCCTTCAAACTCATGTTTCCATGAGTCACGACAGGGTTTGATTTGACACTTGTTTGGGAATTTAAATGTTGACAGCTATGAAACTATCCAATATACTATATTATACTATAATACTTCATGTGATGTATACATAGGGAGCGTTTAAGAGCAGGAGAGGTTTCCAGGCTCTTTCTCTGCCACACGGTTCCTTCACATTTTTAATAAGAGAATGTGCTTGTTTTGACGCTCTTTTAAGTTTCCTGCAGTAATTTATTTGGTCAGCTCTCGGGATTATTCTGCTGTTAATGGTGTTTAGGACTCCTGTCACTTTTCCCTCTAGCGATGCTTTGATTTGCAGAGTGGTAATCCAGCAATATTAGTAAAAGAATCTGCAGGGGACAGTCATTTCCTGGCAAATTGACGTCAAGGTAGCTTTTAATTTCATAAATATGGCAGGCAGCTTTGTGGCGTTACTGGTCACATTGTAATGAATCATAAGGGGAATCAATTGGATTATTTACTTCCCGGGGCAAGGAATTATTTTTCAGTTTATGAACTCTTTCCATAAATTGTGCCAATTGTTGTAGTGACAGGTGCAATAATACATTGGCAACGTCATTGTAAACAGTGGTTGTGAGGAATAAGGTATACTTTCAGAACATGACTGAAACCATAGTGGTGAGGAAGGTTTAGGCTGTCTCTATTTCAAAAATAGCACTAATTAGAAGATTTTTATTAATGAATGATCAGTATACTTACCCATTCATTCGGAAACCGCTGCCGAAGACCCAGCGAAAAGGTGAATATTACAGGAGACTGTATAGGGAGTTTTAGGGTTAGGAGTCTATGGGGAGACTTAGGGTCAGGCTACGGGGAAGGGAGTTTTTGGGTCAGGCTGCAAAGAAGGGAGTCTTAGGGTCAGGCTGTAGGGAAGGGTCAGCGTTAGGGTAATGTAAAGGAAGGGTTATGGTAATGGAAGGGGAGGGTTACGATAAGGGCTGGGGTTACATCAATACTCACCATTTGCAACTCCATCTTCTTTCTTTGGTCGATCGCTTGCTTATCATCTGTGAGGCAGAAGCCATCAAGTTGTGAACAGGTTGGGAGAAAACGACCCTTTGAGAAAGGGCCATTCTCAGCGTGGACACACACCCTACATTTACACAGAGAAAGACTATTCAGGGATAGGAGGATTGTTCTATCTATACATCCTTCCTAGTCAATAACTTCAATAAGATGCATATGCTTTGAGCCCTTCCCATATACCACTACAGTATATGTCAAAGACCCATCTGTAGAGCACATGTGGCTAGATTTACTAAGTGGATGCAGATTGCGCTTACACAATCTATGTATAGAAATGGTACGTAGATAGCGTAAATAAGATACTATGCAGGCATAGTAGCTCAATTCTTAAAACAACGTACGTAAGATGAAAACTAAGTAACTGTGAATCCGGACCGACATCTGCAAATCTGTGTAGTCCGAGCCCCATTTAGCTCATAAATATATTTAAAGCATATCATTTGGGGGGGGGGGG